>VZUI01028271.1:0-23135 GCA_013401135.1 Cettia cetti
CATGTGGGAATGCTTGGCTCCTCCCCCTGGGAGGAGCACCTCACAATGCACTGTTATCATTCTATGAGTCATGTGATGGGTCCTTGATGGCCCATTAAACAGAGATAGCTCCCAGGGGCGTTATCTGTGAGTCATGTAGCAAGGCATTGATGAGCCATTAGCAGCAGATAAGGGAAACACTGCCCCACCTGGTTTCAACAGCTCATGAAGATGGTGATAGAATACATACTTTGGGCACATCTTACATTTTAACCTAGGACATGAAAACACACTGAAAATGCCTGTGTACTTGTAGTAGAATTAAAAGCAGTGTTTGCAAAGCATATCGATAGTATTCAGAAAATAAGAGTCAATTAAAAAGGCAAAGCATAGGAAAATTAGGGGGAATCACTGTTGTTATTAATGATCAATTAAATACTGTTGTAAATATACAGTGAGAAAAATGTTTTTAACCAAAATGAAATTTATGCTCTATGAATAGAGTGTCATCTCCAGCCCCTCAAGGTCCCTCTGCCTGGCAGCAGCACAATCTTCCCACCCAGTTGTGTGCCCTTTGCCCCCTGTCTGAGGGGACACTCAGCCCATCCCCCGCATCACTCAATGGCAACAGCCCATTCAGAGGACAGCACAGGGTGGGCAGGCCTGTGCCTTGCTACTAGACAACCTCTCCCCTAGGCCTCCCCAGCTCAGGGGAAAGCCACAGCGCTTTTGGTCATGATCCATACAGTGCTGCTCCTCTGCATGCCCTTAAGCCTGAGTCAAGGCTGTCCAAAGGGTCCCAGTGTGCATTAGGCTGTCCCATCTCTTCAGAGTGCTGGTGGTACATCTCCATCAGATGGAGCTGTGTGGCCTTGGTTGCTGGAGGGTCTCTAGCCTACATCCTTAGGCAGCACACTGACTGCATTCACAGTGCTCACACCACTGGCTCTGGAGGCCAAGGTTAAAACTCAGGAGTGGCTCTTGATGAGCACATGGTTTGCCCACGCTCAGTCCCAAAAACGGGACATGAAATAGGCCTAAAAGCATGGATGGGTTTGGATTGGGCTGTCCCAAAAGAAGGGAGATGCCCTGTTGGACTGGGGCTTGATTTCCTCTGACCGCTTTCCCAATGTCAATTGGAGCTTTCCTTAGCAGGCCCCTGCAGCACCTCCCCAAATGTGTGGCTCTGCCATCTGCCCAAAGCCTTTTATGGGTTCTTGCTCTGTCTTTATACAATTGGGGGATTAGCTGGGCACAACTGCCTCTTTTCCCCAGTCCCCATCAGCACTCCTTGCCAAAACCCTCCTGGATCCTAAGGTGAGCATCTGCTAATTTCTCCCAATGACACAAACCAACACCCATTTCAATTCCAAAGGTTCACTGAACCTTTCTCCAGCAGCGCTGATCAGAGAGAAGTGCACCAAAGGCAACTTGAGTTGAAAAAGGAAATGTATTACAGCTTATTGTACCTGTGATTCTTACAAGAGATACTGTTACAAGCTTACTACAGATTTTTACATCTTTTCTATTTGGAAAGACACAACTATCATTTACAGTTCACACCATCTAATGTCTGACAGCTTACAAAGTGGTGCCTATAAAGATACATGTTTGGATAGACAGAGACAAACATCAATCGCACTAAATACCCAGAGAGCTGGAACAAAACTGTAAAATGCCATGCATGTTTACATAGAAATTCATACTAAGATGAACATAACAACCTGCGGTGTGTAAATATCTTGACATCTCTATATAAATGGCTATAAACAGCACAAACTGATAAAGAACTACACAAATACCAAAGCGCCCATTGGAGCTTCTGTATCCCTGTAAGGAAAGACACAGAACTGTACAGCTATGCAACTTGTTATCTACTGAAATAGAACTGGAGACAGACGAAGACATAACTATATACAGGCACAACAGTAACCCGGTACATATAGGGGTAGGACAAGACAGAGAGGGAATGCATCCGGCCCATCTCCCCCTGCTCCCCCTTGGTCACTTGGTCCCACGCAGAGCAGCCCTTCGGGAAATGTCGAGCAGACGGAGATCTATAGGAAGCACTGAGAGCTAAAGAGAGCACTGAGTCGCTTGGGCTGCTGGCTGCCTGCAAGCAGGCAGCGTGGCGTGCAGCTCAGCTCCGCATGGCGCCTAAGGCACGCAGAGCAGACTGCAACAGCACTGGCCTGGCAGTCTCCAGTGTCAGGCTTTGTACTCTTTTCCTTTGCAGCGGGAGGGACCAGCAGCAGCGGCAGCAGTGGCAGACGAGGAGGAGTTGGTTGCCCAGCATGTTTGCTCTGCGGAAGGGCCCTGCTGGGGTTGCCCGGGCCCCGGTGAAGAGGCCTGCGGCTGCAGCGGGGCGCTCTTCCAGCAGCCCGTGGCAGCCGTCTATGCGGACAACGGCACCCTGCCGCGGCCCATGAAGGTAAGGGAGCCCACACAGGGGCTGCCCATCCCTGCGTCCGGCTGCTGCCCAGCCAGTGTCCCCCAGCCAAGGGCCACTGGGCTCTTCAGCCGTGGCCCAGCCTTCTGCTCCCAGCCCCTTGGCACCAGGAGGCAGGGAGCCCAGGCCAGGGCAGAACTCTGGGCCCGGACACTAGTCTTGCACCAGGGCAGCTCCTCACACACGCCTCTGCCCTCCTGCCTCTCCTGTAGGAGCTATTGGGTGTCCTGGACCAGCAAGGGCTCTGGAAGAAATGCATCTTCTGCAAAGCTGAGAGTGCCAGTGCAGTTCAGGAGCTGTGGCAGGCCATGGACCACAGCCTGCCTGGGGGCATGGCAAGCCAGCTGATTCTGCTGTTGGCCATCATCCTCAAGGTGAGCCCTCCTGACCTCCCGCTGCAAAGGCTCCTGCCTGGGCCACATGCTCCAAGGCTCACTGGCAGCCCTCAGCCTTGCAGGGCTTCCTGAGAAGCATCCCTGCCAAGCTCCTTGATGAGGACTGGATGGCAGCTATGCAGATGGCCAGCAGGGAGGACAAGATCTCTCAGCTAAAAGCATAAGTGTGGGCAGCAGCTTGCAGCTCTGCAGCAGGCACTGCTGCAAGCCTGGAAGTCACCTGAAAGGTGACACTCTCCTGAAGAGGCTGTGTTCTTGGGTAGCTCCCTCTTTCCAGCTGGCAGTCCCATTGTGGGGCAATGCATGGGGAGCCTTCCTCTGTATGGGCTTAGGGCAAATCTGGAGCTGGGCAGCAGTGCTGTGCTTCCTTCTTGCCGGAGCCTTGACCACGGGCTGAAAACAGTCACAAAGCCGCAATGTGGGCAATGTGGGCTTGCTCATGAACGTTGGTTTCCTGTTCCCTCAAGGTGACCAAGAAGTTGCCTGCTTGCCAACCTGCTCCTCCTGGAGCAGCTGCTGGCACTGCTGCAGCACATCAGCAAGCGTGCATCCACCAGCAACATGATCTGCAGCAACCTGGCCATTTCCATGGGGCCAAACCTGCTGAGCCCACTGCAGGAGGAGCAGCTGGAGCTCCAGACCAGGCTGGCTGAGAATAACAAGGTAATGATGTCTTCAGCAGCTGGCCAAAGCCATCTTGGCAGCCCAGAGCTGCCTGCGCTTTGCATTGTGGCCCTCTGCCTCCAGCCAAGGCCAGTGCGGGAGCTGTAAGAGTTGCCCCACAGCCAGCACTATTCTTCTGTGCCAAGGCAGGGCTCAGCAGTGATGGCAAGGGCTGCTTGGCATGTTCTCAGGCTCCTGGGCTGAGAGAAAGGCTTTTCTGTGCACAAGTAAATGTTCTGGTGGACTTCATGCTAGAGAACAAGGACGACATTTTTGGGGAGGAGACTGCTGGCCCAGAGGAGTCACCAGTACCCACAGAGATATGCACAGGTAGGAGCAGGAAGGTAGGCTTGTACCAGTCTGGGACTTGGGCTCCCAGAAATGTGCACATCAAGAAGACAAGTGGTGTAGGAATTCCCTGTGGGTTTTGTTTTCTGTGTTCTTGTCCTCCAAGATGTCACTCAGTTACACATGCTCTTGCTTTCTAGAGCTGTGCCGGGAAGAGCAAAGTGACACTGCAGGCAGAGCATATGAGGAGCCCCAGGCAAAATAGCTGTCCCCATGTATCTCCCTTGCTGCCAGAAATCCATCAAGAAGACAGAATAGGGGCCATGGTACTGGAGGCTAAAAAGGCAGGGGTATGTCAGCAGCAAAAAGCTGGGCACAAGGTGTCCCAGAGAGGTGCACAGTTTCTCAGGAAGCCAAGGAGGTGCTGTGCCTCCTGCTGACCACCCATCTCTTGACCCTTTTGCCTGGCGTGGTTGCTTCCTTCCTTGATTCCTTCTTTCCTTATAGCCACTGCGCTGACACATGCTAATGTAATTTGGACAAGCTGCTTCTCCAATGCTTTAGGCAGGTCCCACATCAATTGACAAAAGACTTTCAAATGAGAGTAGGAGGGAAGGAACTGTCAACTTCAGGGAGCTTCTGCTCATATGCCAGCTCCTTCCAGTCTCTTTGGGGACTGCTGGACTATGCCAGAGGGGGCTGATGGCAAAGCAGCATTTGCTCTGTGGAGCTAAGGGAGTAATTTGGTAGTTGCTGTGTTACTCCTCCAAGCTGTCTCTTGTCATCTCTTACCTCCAGAAGTTCTGCTTTAGGCACCTGCAGATTTGTCTCCAAGCAAAGAGAGCAAGAGTCCACAGAGGCCCTGGGTAGGGCCAAAGCCCTGACGAGCCTTTCCAAGTCGAGCAGGTAAAAGGTGCTCGCATGGGCTCCAACAAGAAGGGACATAGCTTGTGCCTCCTGGCTTTGCCCATCTAATCCTACTGTGCGCATCAAGGCTGGCAGGCTACCCCCCGGCGGAGGAACCTAACAGGAAACGATGGCGAGAAGAGGCCTGGGCTGGAGACAAAGAATACCAGCCCAAGAGGAAGAGGAGGAAGAGGAACAGCAGGAGATGGCAACAACACAGGGGGCTGCAGCAGGCCAGCAAGTCCAGGTATGCAAGTGCCAGACTCTGCTGCCTGCCTTCCTCTCCACGCTGCCCTAAGTCAGCCCAAGGTGCTGGCAATGGCTGCCGAGGGCTGCTCCTGGTCAGGGCTTGGCAAGAACTCCTCTGTAGCCCTTGGCTTCCAACACAGCCATGTGCTGTACCTCTGCAGGAGGAGTGCTCTGCATGGGAGAAAGCGGTCAAAGGAGAGGCTGTGAAGATGAGGCAGCTGCAACGTCTCTCCCTTCACTTCTTGGTGTAGCTCTCTTGAGCTGCACTTTTGAGACAAATCCTCCTCAACTCTCAATTCTCAACAATCAATTCTCAAGTCAGAGCTGTTTGATTCTATTACTAAACAGGAGAGTAAGGCATAGCATTTCTCCCAGGCAACCAGTTCCATTATTGTCAGAGAGCTATTTTTCTTTAGCCTGGTAGGGCATTATTAGACTAATTAGTTTTACCAAAAGGATTTGAGGCAATCCTCCTCTGAAATAGAGGCCTCTATTTCAAAAGTTCTAGCTCCAAGGCTAAGGAGGCAGGTCTTGCTATTGGGATAGGGAGGTGCTGCTTTTTCCCCTCTTCCCCCACTCTGCTGACTGTGTGCCTTCTTGCCTTGTGTGCCGTGCCATCCCATCCCCTCTGGCCATGCTGGGGCGTGGGCTGGTAGGCAAGCTGGGCTGAGCAGCACCTTGAGTCCCAGGTCTCACTGCCCACACCTGACGGGAGTGCCGGGAAGTGCCAGGGGCACCAGGCACTGTCTCCCTCAGGGGACATGGGGCTCAAGGTAATTGATAAATAGAGCATTTTCTTGTATTATTAAACATAAATATGACTCTATAATTCAGTTTATACTTTCTATATGTAATGATTGTACCTAGAAAATTCTAGCATAAGCTGTTACTTTAAAATATTGATTTTTCAGCTCTTGCATACATCAGGTACTTGTGGGGGCTTATACAACTTTTTATTTTGATTAATTTCCAGAATGAATTATCCTGTGTCTGAGTTCCTTGGAAAAGCTGTTGCTTTAGTTGAGGTCTGGCATGGTGGCATAATTTGAAAAGTTAAAGTGGGATGTGTACTTTTCATCAAAGGGTGGAGAGGAGGGATGTATTGGATAGTCTGCTATTTGAACATGACTTAAAACTGTAGAATGAAGGGTGGTTAATGTGCTGGGTTTGGCTGGGATATAGTTAATTTTCCTCATGGTAGCTGGTATGGGGCTGTGTTGAATTTGTGCTGAAAAACATGTTAACTTATGGATATCTTAGTTATCACTAAATAGGGCTTGCACTAAGTCAAGGGCTTTTCTTCCCCTCAACCCAGTGGTAGGCAGCCTTGGGGTACACCAGGAGGGAACAGAGCCAGGACAGCTGACACTGATCACAGGGATATTTGAGACCATATGAGGTCATGCTCACCATGTAAAGCTGAAAAGAACAGGACAAGGGGAATGTTTGGAGTGATAGCTTATATTCACTGTTATGTGTGATTGAACTCTGCTTTCCCAGGATTAGGTGAACACCTGCATACCTGTGGGAAGCAGGGAACGTTGTTTACCTTTCCGTGTGTACATGGCTTTCACTTTATCTGTAATATTCTCTTTATCTCAACTCACAAGTTTTCTTACTCCTACTTCTCTGATTCTTCCCCCGTTTGAGGCTTAAGCTGGCTAGTCCTGATTCAAGGACTGCAGAACACAACTCACTATGCTACTTTTTTCTATGTGGCTTCTGGGAATTTCACAGTGGTGGCAAAATATCTTCATGTCATTCTGAAATATGGCTTGGAGTTACGCTTTCAAGTGAATCTTGTCTATTTTGGCAGATAGGGCCAATCTTGCACAATTCTGTGAATGAAATTGAACAAGAAAAACAGCAAGTTATTAAATTACCCAAAACAATGGATAATCAAGGACTATCATGCTCCCTAATGGAGCGTACAAGAACATCAGTGTGGCTTGCAATTGCTCATCAATTGCTAGGGTCATTTCCCAATCAGTGTTTGAGTTAGCGGTTCCCTTTTAGCATGGTTGTTATCCTGCTAGCACCTGGAAGTTTTGTTCCAGCTGAGTACTCTGCTGCTTGAACTCAGCTGAAATTTAAGCCAATAAGAAAGTGTATTTTGGCCATCAGAGTAGTAAAAAGAGGTTACAAAAGAATTAAAATAAAGGTTCAGATTCTTTTCAGGTAGTGATTACAGGAGCACACAAGCTAAAAGGCAGTAACAACAAATGATTTGAGAGACAAAAAGGGTATTTTTTAAAGCCTGTGTGTGCTGGGTCTGCCAGCTCTATGAAATTGAAGCACTTGGAAGTAAATGATATGGCATGGTGTGTTATGACTGCTGCTAGCATGGCTTAGTCAACCATCACAAGGGAGGTGTTCAGGAACATATCTGGTTTTGAATAGAATTTTTCAAATTGTGTGTTATTATGAGAAAAAAAAATGCAATACTGTTATTAGGAGACTATTATTAGTAATATCAGCCAAATCATTGTCCTCTTCTCATCCTCCCAGAACAAAACAATCTCTATTATACAGATGTAACATGTCTAGTGTTGTGTCTACGGCTGCATACATTTGGAGCCTGCTCCATAATGCTGACACCTCAGGCTTGGCAGATAAGACAGAGATCATTCACAAAGATGGTAAGTATGCCACTGTATGGCTCCACAGAACAGGAATGCTATACATCTCTCTTCTTATTCCTGCTTCTTTCTTCACAAAGAGGAAAGACTATATTTATTTTTCTTTTCAAAACCATATGGCTTTTGAATCTGAAAAATAGCTCTCCTGCATTTGTCAAACCACAGCAAGGAAAGCCACTTCAGCTGATGTTGAATGTCAGAGACTTACAAGTACATAGTCAAGAAATTGAACACAAGAATTTTTGAATTGTCATTCCCAAATTCATATCTATCTAGTTATTTAAATGCAGGTTACAAACAAATAGTTTTGACTACTGTGCCTTCATCTCTTTTCTGTTTCCAGTTTTCCTGTGTTTTCCCATTTTTGACCATGCTTTCCTCCAGTGCTCTCATGAAGAAGATCTACACTGATGATCAGGAAGCTTAATAATTTACTGCTCTGTAAAAGCAACGAAATAGACTTTAAAAGTAATAGCATGAGCCATGGATTTCAAAATGATCTGTACAAGAATTAGGGGTTCACTTGTGCATGTCTGACAAATGGACTCTACCTCAGAAAATTGAAATTATTCTTAGTGACAGAAAGACAAGATGAAAGTTATGTCTGCTGTGCTTTGGGGCTTTGACATCTGAAGAAGTAGGAATGCAAATTATTTTATCTGGTATCCTAAAGATGAGAGAGAAGGATCAGGTATATTCAGACTCATGTTCTACAAGCGCAACACATTTTGTGGCTGGTTTGCTTTAAAACTCTGACTTCTGGTAATGCATGATACAAGAGCCAAATGGGCATCAATAGCTTTCAAAATGTCCATCTGCTGCTGCAAAACCTACATGAATTGTTACATAGCAACCTGTATTTCCTCTTGCAGTTGGAATCCCTGGGTTACCGTTGTTTGTGAGTATGTTGTCCTTGATAGAGGCAGGGTAAATCCTGTTGTGATGCCAAAGCTGTGCCCTGTAGATATTAGAGCTCACTGTAAAATGTGCTTATATAAATGCTATTTTGCAGATGGTTATGACACAGAAAATGTGGTTGTACCTGAATGAAACATCACTTCTCTTCTCCCCATTCTACATTCAAAATGAACCACTGATTAACATCTACTTTTCATTTACAGAGTTTAGCCACTTAATATGATATCACTCAGGAAACTACAGCTTTGATTAAAAAAGATCTAAAATGTTTCATTGGATATGTGATAAGGAGAAATATTTCAGTTTATGGTACATGGAGAGAGTATTTTTAAGTGGCAGTATATGTTGTTGGAACTAATTTTGCAATAACTGTAATGTAGTGCAGAGTAATAGCTGATTATAGGCTTCTACAGAGGTGTTTTCCTAAACAACTATTTTAATAGTATGAAACCTGACATTAATACACAATTTTCATAGAAAAACTACAGACGTTTGCTTTTAAGTACCATACTGATACTGAATTTTTTCCCTTTCCATTTTGTCATTTTCTGACAATTGGCAAATATTATACATTTAGAGGTACAGTTATTTTTCTCATTCAAGGACCACAGTGAGGAACAGAAAGATTAATAAAGCTGTTAATGCAAAGAAGCATTAATTGATTTCTTGGTGTCATTACATACTTAAATTTTTCAGACTTAAAATTTCATCTAGAAATGAGAAGGGCTGTTGTTGCTGACACAATTCCTCTCTCTCTCAATGAAAGTGCAATAGTGTGTAAAGCAATTTGCCTTTCCTTGTAAATTCTTCTCTTCTGGTAAACAAGGTGATTTTAAAGTAAAGGGATTGTATTCTTAGCTGTGCCTTACACTTACTGCGAATTTGCAAATTTTGGGGAAGCAGTCAGAAGTAAGTTAAACTATCTCTCATGACATTACGTATTCTATGGTTACCAAAGTTCTTTCTCAGAAGTATCAGTGAATTTTCAGTTTAAACTTAGAAAATACTAGCTTAGTACTGAAATATTTAGATGGCATGCTTTTATTTGAGTGTTTTATTAATGTTTGCTATTATTATTATTTATATATAAAGATAATATCACTAATTTTTTTCTTAGATCAATGTAAATAATGACTTTTCTAATATAGATAATTTTTACTACTAAGAAACCTCTGGACTTATAGGAAACTATTTTTTATCAGAAAAGGGCTCAGCAAAATATGTTTTTCCAGCATCTATTATATACAAGTTTTTAAATGTATTTTTTTACAACTAGAAGAATCTCTGACCTTCCTTAGTTTTCTTCTACTTTTTAAATTATATTGCCCTTGAGCAATAGACATTTTAGATAAACTTGACAACATGGAATTGTTAGCAAATTGCCATCTTGTCTGACAAAGCAGCACCATATTAATATTCATGTATCATTCATTTTCATTTATGATATGAATAAACTTGTTTGTATAAATAGTTAAGAACTACATCTAAAATATTATTTAATGTAATCTGTTTTTCCATACTGACCTATTTGGTGAACTGTAGTAGCATAAATGTTTTCTCTTTGTTATTATCATAACAGTGTATATTTGTATGTGTCCAAAGACTACCTAAGTGTAGGAGAAGAGCTCTGACAGGACATAGGAGAATCTATATGGCTATAAGATTTATTCATTTTAATAGGTGATGAATGGGTAATGTTATTTTTCTGTTTAAAAACAACTCCCATAATACATTGGTGTGGTACATAAGTGACATGCTTTTTTAATGGAAAGAGTAATTGAATATAGAAAACAATGCTACTTTGTTACACTGGTACAAATGAGAATGTCAAAGAAATAGGAGTGGTAAAACAGAGGTTAGATCAATTTCTTAAATAGGGGCTTAATGGCACCTGTCAAGCACATTGCTTCCCCCTTGTCAAGGTTTCCCTGATTGAAAGAAGAATGCATCAGAGGAATTCCATGTCATGTATGTCATCTTGTCTTTTTGTTCCCCTAAATATCCACTGCCAGTAATTTATCAAGAGAGTATTTTTAGGAAGGTAGTCAGAGATTAGTTACTTGTGTGTATGGAGGGGAAAACTCAACCTTATAAAAAAGTGTGTGGTGAATACAAAATAAAGCTAACCAGCACTGAAGTCTTAGGGTGTTTTGATTTGTTCTGAGCAAGGAAATTCCAGCATCTAGGGAAACTGAAGGGCCAATGAAATTATGGCATAAAAAACTGAGGAGAAAGATATTGTAGAATCCAGAGTCATAAGAATATTTTTATGGTCCAAGTTTGCTAGATTTTTTTTTCCTGCAATATCTAGTGAACAGTGGTAACACAGACTCAGTCTAAAACTAAACACTCCAATGTAAAAATGGAATCCAGAATTATCATATGTTAGTAATCTCACAAATATAGCTGTGTATATATTGACTTAGTAGGTAAAAACCCAGTACATTCAATATATTTTTAAATAATTATTCTAAATAAATGTAAGTTTTAATTTTGTAACTAGATAGGATGAGAATAATATGAGGATCTAATTAAATAACATCAATTAATCTCTATTCAAAATATGAATCAAAGGCAAGATTATGTTTTCCTTTCAGTTAAAAGAAATGTTTAGCTATTCCTCCTCTCAAAGCAAACATTAGCTAGTCAAATCGCTAGGTTACTGCTTTGCAAAGTGCTGCACCATTTAACGTTTCTATCCTTTTCAAACAAAACAGTTGAGTTATTAGTGTTTTGTACTTTTATGGAATTTTGGAGAGACGCTTTTTTATAGTTCTTGTATAATAAAACTTTAACATTGGATTTACTGATAGCTATGAGTAAAAGAGAAGACCTGACCCAAATCAATTTCTGTTTTACATTTTGTGGTGAACATAAGAAAAGTTAATGAGTTCTGAACACTCTGGTCTTTTCAGGTGATTCTTTTTTCTCAGATCTTTATTAGAAAAATTATTGGAAATGTTTAAAATGGGCAGATAGGGGAAAGCCAAAACCTAAAAGAGAGACAAATAACTGATTTTTACTTTTTTTTTTTAAAGGAAGACTTGTTTTGCAAACTTTTTTAAACTTTTCAAACAATTAGTAACTATCCTGTGATGTGAGTATGAAAATTGTTCTGTAATCTATCTTTATGAATGTAAATAATATCAGAATCCTATAAGTCAGAAGCTATATTCTAATTATAAATAGAGCTAAAAAATTCTATGGATCAAGGCATAGCTAAATGCTTTCTTAACCAAGTTCTTAAACAAAAAACCAAAGACACCCATCCACCCTCTCCCTCCCACACCCCACCACCAGACTCCAAGGAAAAAAATGCAAAACAACCAACCAACCAACCAACCAACCAAAATAATTCAGAAAGGAAATAATTGGCAGCTGCCTGCATTGCATTTAAAATCTTTTGCAGAATGTCAAGATAACCCTTAATTCTAAATGTTTCTGGATATATGTTAGCAAGAAAGATGTAGCTGGGTATCTTCCTTTGCAAGTGTAATTCACAGTTTGGGAATATCAATTCTCAAGTCAGAGCTGTTTGATTCTATTACTAAACAGGAGAGTAAGGCATAGCATTTCTCCCAGGCAACCAGTTCCATTATTGTCAGAGAGCTATTTTTCTTTAGCCTAGTAGGGCATTGTTAGACTAATTAGTTTTACCAAAAGGATTTGTCAGTATTTTAGGCAATTCTTGTGGGTAGCAATTTCCCCTCCCTGAAGGTTTCATGGCATTCAACATATTGAGATAATACAGTACATTTTTGTCTCTCAAATTTCAGTGCTCCATCAGCCTGGCAACCATTATGAACTGGCATTAAAGATCCATATAAGTGTCAATAAATAATTTTTGCTCTGGGGGATGGAAAACAAGATACTTACTGTGGTCATTTGGTGTGTTATTTAAATGGATGCCCAAAAATAAGAAAGGATTTTCTAAAAATAGTTCTTTCTGGATAAAACAAGCAGGGAATAAATTTCTTGGCACCACATTTGGAGATACTTCTTTGGTGCCTTTTCACCATTCCTTTTTCAATGAGAATCAAGGCAAATGAACTAAATCCAGTGCACTGTCTAAAGGTCACTACGTTTGCATCTCTGCTGGTTCACACCTCTTGCTGCTTGGCCATATAGCTGGCAAAGCTAATGACTGGCCTCAGGTACAGATTTATGAAAAGGCAATTGTCCAGCACTGTTTTCTTTCACTCAGCTAACTAACTGTTCCACATGGTGTGTAAAAATGGAGGTCTCAGAATTTTTCACCATCTTATCTAACAGTCTAGATATGTGAGGATGAAAACTGCATTCTAGTTTAACAGATTCACTCCATATTAAAGAAAAAAGAATATTAGTGATGTAGTCTAAAGATCATTCAATGCAGAAAAAGTTTATGCCTTGGCAAAATTGGAATACAATGCTTCAATGACAGTGTTGAATTTTGTAACAGACAGACAAATATCTCAGTCACTGACATACAATTCAACATCAAACGGATGACTGATGATACTCTGCCTCTGGAGAAAAAACAAGATGAAATGCCTGAAGTTAATTTTTTCCTCTTTCATTGTAGTTTCAAAGGGGCTAGGCCAAACATCTTATAGTTCCTAGACACAAAGCATAGCTGAAACAAACACTTAGGAAAAACCTCATAACCTGAAACAAATATAACAGAGCAACTGAACCTGACATATCACAAAGGCGAACCTATCTTAACTGGAGTAAAAGGTAGCATAAAGGTAACTCTATGACAAATCAACCAAAAGGGTACAGGACAGTTAATTACAGAAAAAACCACATCTCTCCTAATTTCATAAAAGTACATGTTAATTTGTCTGCAGACAGATGCACAGATTTTATTGAGTTAATGGGAATTTTAAAAAATAAGACATTTGGGGAAGTGATACAGGCACAGCCCATTGGCAGCCGCCTTACCATCTGACAGACCTGTTAGTTGAAAGTTGACAGTTGTCTACGAAACCTGCCAAGAAGCCAGATGCCACCATGGGGTAGCACACATCAGAAATCCCTACCCTAAGTGAAAAACAGTTTAGCATAATGTTACATTGGTTAAAAAAGCATGAATCCTCCTTATACTTGAAAACTCAGGATTTTATTAAGAAGCTCAATAGCTAGTAGAATTTGAAGTCCTAAATTGTAGGTGAAATCATGGGTTTCATGAGACTTTCAAAGAGCTCTGGATTTTCTGGTACTATTTCTTGCAAAACACACAATATGTCTAGATTTTATGTCTAGATTTTAATTTAAATTCTTGATCTAAGGATTTTAATGAGAATATTTTTAATTAAGGTGTCAGGAGATTGGAAAATTGAGAGTAAATCATAGAAAAGTTTGTAAATGTTCAGAAGTATTCAGAGGAAGGTAGATGAGAAGTTGGATCTATTAAATATTGAGTTCTGCAATTCAAACAGAGAATCTACATATAGCATATGTGTATTTATATTTTACATATATATATATAGGGATACATAGGTTATAAATGGTAAGGATTAGGTCCGCTAAGAATCAATACTTCTAGACAACAGTCAAGAAAATTCTGTCATTTTCCTCCTGTATTGTGGTCTCTAACTACTGTCAACCAAAGACAGTAAACAGCCTCAAATGGAGCAGAGAATAAAAATATTCTCTAGATTTCCAGACCAGGTTTCTTCATTAGGTTTAGCTGGGAAATCAGAAGACTTGATTTGTTTATTGCTCCCCTGTGCTGCTCATCCCCCATGTGCACAAACAACTGTTTTCTCTGTCAGAGTTATGCATCTAAATTTATTCTGTCTAAAATCTTGTCTCTTATTTTTACCTCCTTCCAGGTCTACAGCGACTCCCCATGAGGTTGTGGTGAGGAGGGAGAGACAATATATGGAGAACTAGAATTGAACCACACTACCATACAGTATAATTACCCAACAACTCTCTTTTCTGATACTTCTATGGTTCATGGTGCTCTGATGTACTGAAAGTGCTCTGATGTCCCACTAAGAAACTACAAAACTTCCTTTTGCAATTAGAAGATGACTTTTAATAAGCAGATTCTGACCAGACTGAACTGTAGGGGGGAAACTAGGAAGAAAATGCTTATCAGGCTACCTAGATTAGGAGAGTCCACTTCCTCTTTCAAGAGACTAGTGATAAAGCAGTCTGTCAGCCACTGACAGTTGCAGAATCTGATCAAAGATGAGTTGCTGAGTGATGTCCTGCCAAATACAACACAATAAAAAAAGTTGTTTTGCATGTTTCTTACTCAGGTTCTCCATTTCTTCATGTGAGCAGAAGGCATGTATTTTAACTCTGTTTTGGAAAAAATGTAGAAGATACTGGTAATAAAGATGTTGATATAATAACATACAGATTGATTTTTTTTTCCTAATATAATATGACAAGCTTATATAATTGTTGATCAAGAGGTAGAAACAGAATGTGAGAATGTACTGGCATGGAAAGCTCACACTGAAAAAGTTTGGACTTGTGGTGTTGTGGGACCAACCATCGAAACTTTCAAGAGGAATATCCAAAAACCTTTCTGTCTGATTTTTGGAATATAGACAACAGTGACGTTGATAGAACTGCAAGGCCTTTCCTCTGTTCCTGAGGCCATTCTGCTCTCTTATATCATCAGCAGTAAATTATTTTTTGCATTGCTATTGGATAACAATAATAATTGTTATAATATTAAGATTATGCTGATATCACTTCTCTGAATTTAGGATAATATAAAAAATTATGTTCAGATTTTTTTCCTGTTTCTGATACAGTAGATGATAGCAATGTGTGATTCTATCACTTGAGTAAAAGAATTTCCATATAATTAAAGGTTCCCTGAAGAAAAGTTAAAATTTTGTGGTGTTGATGTATTTTTTAAAATCAGAAAATTAAATATGGAAAATGCTGAACATTACAGAGCATTCATATCCTGAAATAAATAGAGAATAAATTGCCAAAGAGTTTGAAACCTTCCACTATATTGGATAATGCTTGAAGTTCTGCAAGGTGCTGTACCTTGTCTCATTCTTCTAGGGTGCTAGGAGTCCAGCTAGGAGTCTAGAGAGTGCCGGACATTTTTTACGGACCTGTTTTACTGGTTCATTAGAGTTTAAGGATTTAGTACTCTTTCTTTTTCCTTATTTTTGTAGGAGAAGCCTTCTAGTGCCTTTTCCTGCCCTTAGTTCACCATGTTCAAAGGATTGGAAACATTACGAGAAAATCTCTCAAATTTCTGCGTGAAAGATGACCTAAGTACAGGCCTGGGGCTAAATATTGGCTTCATAGACTTTAAGAGGAATGAAAATATGCATTTATCCTGAATTTAAATCACCTACTAATAGCAGATAACTTTGAAATTTAGTGAATATTAAATACAAGGATACTTCAGCCTGCATTTCAAATATATATGTCTTTTTGAAGGTCTAGAAAATAGGTATTTCATATCTGAGTTTGTCCACAGAAATCCATCATTGATGAAAATTTCCTTCCAGCTAGAAGTTTAGTAGATTTTTTTGTGAGTAAAAAGTTCTGTGTTTAAAAGTCACAGCTGACATCTGCAATTGGCCATTCCATGGAGCATGATGCCATTCCTCACTAATCTGGCTTTGAGTTCTCTCACTTGTATATCCCTTGAGTGAAGAAATACATTGATAAATTGACTTGAGGATATTCCTTTTTTTTGTTCTTTTTCACTTTTATTTGTCTATAAAAATCTGTATTTTTTTTTCACAATAAACAGCTCACCCTGAGTACACAGTTTTTTCAGGACAAAATACTAAAAAAGGCCGAATTCCAAGTCTTTATTCAGTAAGAAGACAAGATAAAGTTGTTGGTTACATTTGTGGTAAGCAGTGCATGAGCAGGAATATCTCTCACGGTTGTACATTATGTCCTGGAAATAAATTTCTTCCTATTTATGAATTTCAAACCCTTGTGACAGAAGAAATTGTTTTGAGAACAAAACTCTTTTCCTCACACATGGCCTAAAGTGCTCTATTTTAACATGCAATACTTACCAAACTGACTGCCTTCACTTAGATGTTCACATTCATAATGGTTTCTTCTTTGTATGGGGCTGTTAGGGTTAAAATCAAACCTGGTTTGCATTTCCAAATCATTAAATCAGGAGTAACCATGTCATAGCCTTATTTAAGGATGACAGCTTTTGGAAGACTCATGGCCTTTCAAAATACTTTTTTTAGTTTTGCCAATAACACTGAATTCCTGAGCTGGATCAACTGCCAGAAGAAAAGAAATGGCAATCAATAAGATATAAGAGAAACAATATAAAAGAGGAAATCTGTTTTGTCCTACACATAATTGGATTCTGCAATCTTTTCTTTATCATAGTACTGCAAAAGTATGTTTCATCCTTTCCTATGATCTTTTAGTGATTTTTCATTTTTTTGTACAACAACTTAGAAAACGCCTGTTTCTTTAAACACATCTGTAATTTTATTGTCTTTTAACTAATCATGTCTATTAGGTCTATGTTGATTTTGTGGGCATGTTTTTTTTCTGTCTGAGTAGCTCCTTAAGACTTAAAAATTAAAATTGATGTTTCATTGAACTTACAAGAATAATTTTTAAAATTAGGCTGTTTGTAACAAGATGTGTCACTTCTGGCTGCCTGGAGGAGCAGTTTCTGTATTTTGCCAGCTTGGTGGGCCCCATATGCTTCCAGACTGTTTCCTTGTATAGTGTTTTCCCCATTAATGTTGATGTGAAGCAGGCTAATGCTGCTCTTTTAGTATTGATTCATACAGCCTTCTAAGCTTCTCCATAGGTAATGTGCTGAACATTTCACCTGCCTCCATTTGTGTGGTTTGTTCTAAAACTCAAAACACATCAGTGGTCTGCTCAGTGCCAGTTTCTGTGTTTGTGCATACTTTGAAGGTTTGTGCCTGTTCAGCTGACATATGCAAAAGAAGCACTGACCAATGTCACAAATAGCAAACATTTTCCCCTTTGCTGGATTGTTTTAATTATGTGCCATTTCCATATCTTTCCTGTTCTGCCATGTTTATTACTTTTGCTACTTTGTCTTCCGACTTCATCTCAGGAGTCACCTCTCTCATATTGTGCAGAATAACCTAGACTGGGAGGTCAGGTGGTTCCCTTCTGTGGCTGTTTTTTTGACAACAGGGGTTTTACACTGTGTTTTCCCTAGTTGCGTGGAATCCTGTCTGTTCCTACTATTCTAAGTTACTTATGCCTGACTGCATTAATTTGATGGTTGGCATCTTTTATCTCTTTTTAAAGCTTGTTGTACTGATATTGTGTACATATTTTGGTTATAGCTGAGCCATAAACACTATTTAATGTGTCTGTGTACTCCTTACTATCTTTTTATTTTCTCTGCCAAAAAAATAGACTCAGATCAAAATTCTAAGTTTTTGATTTAACTCCATATTCATGTATTTTGAAAAATTTAATTATTTTTTATCACAATGTATCTTAAGTGCTTCTGGTTTGTCTCATGCAATTTGCCCTATTACAGCTTGCTGGAGAAAGGTCAGAAAGCTATAAATATGGGGGTTTTGCGTATTTCCAAGGTGTGTGTCAATTTTGTAATAAGCATCCACAAAAAAGTATTTCCAAGCATCTCAGGTGGCAATGGTCACCTGTTCTTTCAGACAGAGTGTTAAACAGATTACACTGCTCTTGATCTGTATGTTGTCTTCAACTGAATTTGTAGTACTAAGACATCAAAGCAAGTTGCATTGCATGGCTTATCATGTCCTATTGGCTGCAGAAGTTTGTGGGCCTTATCTCTGTCAGACCAACGAAGAACCTCTGTTTCTTTCATCCTTTGGCTTAAACATTAGAGAGAGTAGACAAATTTTTTGCCCCCTTGTACCTGGAGTATATGTCATATATACATCAGTATAGCCATTAACGTTGCAGGCCATCTGTCTTCTTCACATCTTACAAATTTAATCAACACCATCCCTGTCCATCTGTCAAAACTTTTAGAAATAATTTCAATTTAGGAGTCCATTCATGATACAGTTTTTATTTTAAGTAGCTGACAAGTCATTAGCCTAACATTAAGTTTTGACTTCATAAAGCCTAATTAAATGATTTGGAGTTTCTTAAACATAGCTTCAGATGAAGTTCCTCTAACACAACTTTATTGAAGCTTTATTGAACACTGCTTTATTGAAGCTCTAGCTGAATAATTATCTCCCATCAAAATCTCATATCCTGCTGTCTGTGGTCATACTGTTGTATAATCTCTGATGAGCATTTAAAGGTGAGCTGTCAGAAAGCACTGCCTAGCACACTTTAAGGTGTCCTTAAAGCTCAGTGTAGATTAAAAAGGTTAGTTTAAGACATACTATCAGGTTGAATTGCATAAAAAAAGAGAAACAGTGAGAGGTCTAGCTACATATAAATCATCTGTATGTATTTATTAGTGCCAAAGCATAAGATGATCTTTGGATATTTCAGATTATCAATCTTCTCTATCATTAAGGGTGCTACATAAAGACTAATTTGACAGCTGTGGGTAGAAAGGTGCCAGAACAATTTCTGGAAAATAGCAGGGTAAAAAAGGTTAACTGCCACTGTTTGAGTTTGGAATATGACAAGGTTTGACATCTAATGATATTGCTTGTTGAAAGTAATTGGAAAATAGCAAGACAAGGTACTTTTCAAATGCAGAGATGTAATTGTGGGATCTATTTGTCTAGAATCTACAGAAGTAAATCCAGGTTTTGCTTAAAAAGGGGACAAAAATTATGGGAGTGACTGGTGGAAGGAAGTTAAGTAGAGACTTGACCAAACAGAAAGTGTCAAAAATTAGGTAAGATATTTTAAGGCTAATGAGAGAAGCTACTGGTTACTTCAGTAGCTAAAGGAGAGTTAGAGTCAATAATGACTTTCCATTAGTCCTTTTCACATGTTGTAGATTTCAGGTTTCCCTTGGGAAATAAGGAACAGAATAGGCTGTAACTGCACCCTTGGTGTGCTCAGTGTTGGTCACTGAGAAGGGAGATAAGTCTTGTGCAAGAAGGTTCCAGAGAGAAATATGCAAATGTAATTCAGTGAGAATTCAGAAGTTTATGGTGTTTAGCAGGAATGAAATTAAGTGATAAACAGTCTCTGATCCTTAGAATCACTGGTGTTGAAAAAATGAGTTAAAAAACTAAAATTGCAAAACAAAGTATATTTTTATTCTTAAGTTTAATTAAATATTATTTCTTTTTTTCCCCTTCAGTTACTTCATGCAGCTTGAGGATTTAATTTGGGCATATTTGAATGTAACTGATTCTGAACATTATTCTGTATTTCATTTCAAGAAGAAAGTTTCAGTGTTTCAGCATTTCCCCTTTCTCTTGCAAGGAAGCCTGTTTCTTCTTCCACAATCTCTCTTACAGTTCTACTGTCCTAATTCATACATTCTTCAGCTTTTTCTCCCAGAAAAGTGCCCTTGTCATAGTGCAAGACAACTCCTTCAACCAAATCTGCTCATTTTCCTGAATCTCTTTGCAACTGAAAGACTGAAAACACAGCACAGATATTGTTCTCTTCTGGTTCTGTAAATAAAAATTAGAGATAAGTACAGAAACCTTATGGATGTCAATTCTCCTTTTTTTTTTTTTTTTTTTTTTTTTTTTTTTTGTGTCTAATGACTCTGGAGAACTGATCTTCAAAATGTTAATAATTCTGTGATGAACATGTGTCCACTATAGCACTTGAATAGCTGACAGATTGACAAATTATGAAGAATTTCCCATTTTGTTCCCTGTCACTTTACAGATACAAACCCAGAAATCCAAACTGGGTAAAACTGATCCCAAACCAGAAGGTAGTATTAATTTTTTTTACTTTGTCTAAGAAACTTAACAGTGTAAGAGGTCAAGAGTAATTTGAATTCATTTGAAAAGAGCAGTGCACTTCTTTTAGTAGATGTCACTTACAAAGAAGAATTTCCTCTCCCTTTGCTCTTATTTGTTCCCTCTTGTGGGTTGTGTTGGAAAGCTAAAATTTTTCATCATCATTATTAGCATTTGGAAATTTGCAAACATGCAACTCTTGACAGTAACGTTCTGGGCATTCAACCCCAGCATCCTCAAGTGAGTGTTTTCTACTTCTCTTTTTTTTCCTGATGACAGGCAGCTTCTGTATTTATCTCTTGTGTTCTACATAATTATCTTAATTTTGTGATGCACTGTACTGGTTAAAAAAAAGGATAAACTGATCAAGAGGCATGTTTTAGTTGCAGCAGATTGAGTAAAAAAAAATAAAATTCTACATCACATTTCATTAAATCCCCAGCTAATATTCCTTTGGTCTTGGTAACCACTCACACTCACTTTTGGAGGAGATAATATTTTCCTTCTTCCATATAGGCCTTTTTTGGAATTATCAATCTGATTCTTTATGCACATCAGAAAAGCAAAGGTGTGAGCAGCAATATCTGTCCATGAATTCTTAGGTTCAACAAGTTTCTCTGCTCTCCCAGTATCTTCCAGTGTTAAGGACTGTCTGTAATTTTGGAAATGCTATATGAAATGTCAAATTCTGAAGTTTCAAACCAGTTGAAAATATCATTTTGGGTAAACGGGGTTTTAAAAAGAGAGGAAGAGCTACCTATTTATTTGGATAGTATAGAGATGACATTTTGGATACAATTCACTTGTTCTTTCTCCAAATGTTCCCTTTCCTTTGCATTTCAAATTGGTATCTCTCACACTAAAGGACAAAATATTTCAATGAGTATTTATGACAGAAGAAAGGGAAACAAGATGGCTTGCCAACCTCTATTCACCCCTGAAAAATAGTAGAGACCAAATCCAAATAAACTATTTCACCAAAAACTTCAAACAAACAAGCAAAAATCATCTTCAGACCTTTCAGAAACAGCAGCAAAAGAAAAATGATAAAGCAAAAACCACTACTCTAAAATTAGTAACATCAAGAAACACGGATGAACTCAACTAGTTTTATCACATATAACGAAGGTAACAAAATTAAGGTTTTACTCACAATAGGTCCCTTCCATTGGTTAAAAATATCTTTAATCAATTGGGCTACTTATAGTAGTGTTATGTGCAGGCTTTCTATTCTAAACAAGTGTCTAAATTGCCTTAAGTGTCAAGTGCCTTAAAGGTCTTGAAATTCTGCTAACTACTGTGGAAGGGGCTAACACTGGGCCTGTTAGCTAAAGGAGAGAGAAGCAAGAAGAAACTGATAAGGAGTTCTCTTCAAGGCTGTCACCAAGGAGACCAAGAGAAGAAGAGAACAGAAGAAAGATAAGGAGAGCAGCTGGATGAAGTAGTTTTAGAAAGTTAGCTGACTTTTCACCAATGGTGTGTTGTTGATTTGTTGTAACCAATGGCTGGGGTAGAAGAACCATAAACAATTGGAAAGTGTATAAAAGGTTTGCCATTTTTGTTAATGAACAGTTGCCACTTGAGACTGCTTCTGGTCTCTTTGTTAAGTCATGACCCCCTTACAACGACAAACTACTGTTTTTTTTTTTTTTTTTTAATTCCTGAAACTGTCCTTTTTCTTCACATTGTCAGTCAAGCAAAACAGTTTTTTGTTCCCTACTTTGCAAGACTTTTCTCTCAGCTTTCTTTATTTAACTTCTAATGCAGTGTTTCCTCCCTGTCCCCCACACCCATATTAAAAAAATGTGACCACGGATCACATCAATTTCACCTGCAATTGCTCTACATACATTAAGAGATTTCCTACTGTTAAATGCACAGAAAAAGGCTGCTTAACCTTGAAACCAGAAAGGGCCCACTTATTTCTCAAAATAGCTATGCTGCTCTATAAGGCCAAAACTCTACAGTGCAGAAGAGGCCTGAGAGTCAACAGGTTCAGTAATCTTGACACTTTCTGATGCATTTCACATAAATATTGGTAGAATCTTTTGCAACAAAACATTACTATGAAAGATTTATTTTTATTCAAGATCCCATAGATTCTGACAAACACAAAAAAAAAAAAAACAACAAAAATAGTGAGACCAAACCAAACAGAAACACAGGCATGTGCACAGCCTCCTGGCATGTCAGTGCATCACAGAGACATCCCAGAATGCTAATCAGTGTGACACCAAGCATTCTGATGCTCTTGGACATAGCTAGTCACTACTTGGAGTAATTTACTAAAGGTAACTGAAGGGAAAAATATCTCCTACAAGTCTCTTAAGCAGAAGTTTATCTACTTTTGGAATAGTGTTGGAAAGATTTGCCCTAGCCCCCTTTTCTATGCCCTACCACACAGCCTGATCCTCACTTTTGATTTTATTCTGATGGATGGTGTAATATATGTTGCAAAATAATTCGTGCAACAGAAATAAAAAAGGGGAACCACCAAACTACAGCATTGTAAAACAAAAGCTGGAGCAGTTTTGTGTTGAATGATAAGGAGAGACTAAAAAAACGCCAGAGATAAGCTGTCTCCAGAGATGTTTTTCCCAAGAGATTTTTGCTGTCTAGCAAAACTCAAGGATATTATTTCAGAGCAGAATTCCGGTCAAAGAAGGATCAGTTATCCAGATCTGGAAACCTTTTGTTAAAGATGTTTTTTCTTAGAACAGAATTCTGATAACAGAATGATCAATTATTCAGCCTTGGAAACTTTTTGTTTAGGATGTTTTTCTCAGAGCAGATATCCTGTAAAAAATAATAGATCAAT
>VZUI01028275.1:0-20155 GCA_013401135.1 Cettia cetti
ACGGAGCTGCTGCAGGGCTGGAGCCCCTCTGCAGCCAGGCTGGGAGAGCTGGGAATGTTCCCCTGGAGCAGGGAGGGATCCAGGGAGAGCTCCCAGCCCCTGGCAGGGCCTGCAGGGGCTCCAGGAGAGCTGCAGAGGGGCTGGGGACAAGGGACACAGGGACAGGACACAGGGAATGGCTCCCAGTGCCAGAGGGCAGGGCTGGCTGGGAGATTGGGAATTGGGAATTCTGCTGTGGCTGCCTCTGGATCCCTGGAGGTGTCCCAGGCCAGGCTGGACAGGGCTTGGAGCAGCCTGGGATGGTGGGAGGTGTCCCTGGATGAATTTTATTGTCCCTTTCAACCCAAACCAGCCCAGGATTCTCCAAAAGCTGTTGCTAAAAGGTGCAAGAAAGCACAAAAGCAAATTGTGAATTCCATCTGCAGGGACAGGCCTGAACATCACTGAGGGAGGAAGGATTGGGCAATTAAAGGCAGCAGATTGCTGGTTAAATTCCATTTATTGAATGGAAGGGTTTCCTATGGAGGAAAATAGCAATGTTATCATATAATTAAAGATAATGCACGAGGTCTGAGTGGGTGAGGCAGGGTCAGGAAGGTTTGGGAGTATTGGACTACACAGGAATGTGGATCCCATCCAGAGAGCCCCTGCTTTTAAAAATAGATCAAATGGAGCAGTGGCTGCAATACCTGCACAGCTGTGAGCACTTTAGTGGGGAGGAAAAAAAAAAATAAAAAAAAGAGTACAAAATACAAGTTAAAATGCTGAGAATGAGAACTAAATGTTTTCTTGGATTTCACTGGAGCATCCTGAGGTTTACCCACATGTACATATTAAAACTTTCAGGAAATAACCAGTACAACATGAACCTTACAGAGAAAATGACTTTCCTTGCCCTAGCTTTTCACAGAGAAGAAAAAGTTTTCTTTCAGAACCCAAACACAGACTTTGATAATTATTCCCCCAAAACATTTGCTTTTCCAACTGGTGTAGATTCCCATTTTAGAACAAATAAAAACATATGTAAAGGTCTGTCCTGGAAGGGAAGAGTGACAACAAAACAAACCCTACCCCTCAATCAGGCAGAGGTATAAATAACCTCTCTCAGTTCTGGTCTTTTAAATGGAAAAATCTTCCTTCTGAGGGTCAAAAAATCCCCAAACTAAGGGAAAATGAAAAGGGAAGAGAACTGCCTTCATTTTTTTCCCCTCATTTTCAAAGACTCCATAAATGAGACAATTTGTGTGGGCTAACAAAGCTCTTCCAAGAATTCTCTATTGATACTGCTTGAAAATAGAGATTATATGTATATATTATATATGTATTAGGAAGATATGTATTAGAAAGATTTGCAGAATGAACCCTTGCCCAGCAGATCCTAAAAGAAGAAAATTAATTAAAAACACTGAACAAACTTTGTGTTTAAATCAGTTTTAACTGTGCTGCATCAGAGCATCACCTGGGCCTCAGCAGGCTAAGAACAGTGGAGGTTGTATTCCCCAAATTCCCACCTCCTAAGAGCCATCCAAAGTTCAGATTTGAGAATTAAGGAGCTTATCCATGAATTTATCCATGCCCTTATTCAAGAGCATTTTACAGGCTTCACTTTGAAAAGCCTCAGCTCGAGTTGGTGCCTCCAGAAGTTCAAAACTGAAGCTGCAGCCTCATTTTGGACCTCTTTGCTAAAGCAAAGAAAAGCAAATATGTAAATTCCCAGTGAATTCAAGTGCCCCATTAGGAGCTCAATTATATTCTGAAATGATGTCTTAATTGGTTTGCTCATAGATGAGCTGTACTGCTAACCAAAAATCTACTGCCATAATCAGCACTAAATTTCAGATATTGCCACACATTAAATTAACAGCAGATAATGAGTGGGAAAATTAGCTCTATTTCCATAATAGAAAAAAAAAAAAAAGTCCCATATTACCTATGGTGTTATACAGAGGTAGTTTCAAAATAAGAAAATATGATCCATAAACAAAACTCTCCTGAATATCCTCACATTTATTTGGATTGTTTATTGATAATAAATAATACAAGCAGAGAAAATAAAGGGCACAGGACATATTGGATTTGTGCTTTCAATATTTAATTTAAAGAAGTCATACTTCTAAAATTCTATAGAATTTTTCAAGAGATTTACCACTGTTTTACCCTTTTTCACCCAAATTTTGTCTTTTTGAGCATAAGCCCCATGCTCAATTACTCTTTAGATTTTAAGGTCGTGCAGGTTCTCATCAGTAACCACAAAAATATTGTAACTGATCTGCAGGTCAAAACACCCATGAGAAAAGAAGAGTAAAGAAAAACTTTAAGTGCAGGAAAAAGAAGAGAAGCTAAGGAAGGATGGCTATTCCTGTAACTAAAAGGAGGAGAAGAAACTGAGCTTTTTCCCATGGATATTGCTTTTCACTTCAGAATAAATCAACATTAAGAAAGAGGTTAAAAGCAGGCAGAGCAGTCAGACTCCCAAACTTCAGCTGCTGTTCAATTTTGGAGGTCAAAAATGAACTTATTACTCTGAGACAAATGCATCATATGGATGATCTGAGTTACCTTTGCTGTCTGAAGGAAACAGATTTCAGAGATCTTGTCTGTAAATGATATAATCTTCAACAGTGCTGCCTCCAGCGACCACCATCGTCAACAAGGATCTGCACAACAACACCAGAGCACAAAATCAGCCAGGAGAGCTAAATACTGACTGATTTATTTCTGAAAAAGGCACAGTTTTGTACAATACACGAATTTAGGAGCTGCTGTTCTAAATGAACAGTTAACTACATGGGAAGGGATTGATCTACTTGAGGGATATTATAATTACCCTGTGTTAGTATATTTAAAAATCCACCTGACTTGGGGAATTCACTGTGATGCCAAAATAACAACAGCAAGCATCCCATGAGTTAAAATTTCAATTAAATAAAATTACAAATTAGTATTGAAATGTGACATATCATAAGCACGAATAGATTATGAAAAGTTAAACCACCTCCCTAGACTGAAATTAAAGGTAACTTTAAGACAAGGTCACTATAAATGCCAGTTATGCTTTTAAAAAATAGAATTATTCAACAATATAACCCCAGAGCATAATTTGTTAGTGCTGCTTCCGTATCTCAGCACTGTGGCTATAGAGAGATAAATATAAAATATTAAATCACTAGAAAACTCATCAGGCCCTAAAGTTTTTGTCTCATAAACAATTTTTCTTTTTTATTCAGTCAATTCCACTTGGTTTAGACATTACAACACCATGGAGGAATCCAAGCCTAAGCAAAGGAAACCCCCCCTGACTTCCATCACCTGAGATTAAAAAAAAACCTTGCAAAGCAACTTCTCCCACAAACCAGCAAGTTATGGAATACCTGCATGGATATTCTGCTCTTCTAGAGCTACCAGAATGGAAAATCCTCGTAGAGGAAATAACTCACAACAGCCTCTGAACTGAAACTGCCCACGATTGTGTTCCCTCTCCTGCAAAAGCAATTTGCTGTCCCTGTCCCTGTCCCTGCAGGCCTGCCCAGCTGAGAATGGATGGAGCAGCGTGGGGAAAACATTCCAGACACAAAACGAGCCAGGGAAGTCCTAAAAAGCTGCTGTGAGGTGATGCTGCTGGGGAATTCCCAGACATGGCTGGAGGTGGGGTTGAGGGGCAGGGGAGGAATGCAAAGAAGTTTTGATTCGTAACTGAAGGCTCAAGGAAGAGCTGGAAGTCAGAGAAGTTTCTGTGAAACAAGAGGTGAAAAAGATCTGGTGATGAGCTCAGCATCACTGAACACCCCAACCCAAGACCCCCAGTGTTGGTGCACTGAGGTCCAAGGAACACCTGGGGGTGGCACTCAGGGCTCTGGGGACAAGGTGGGGACGGTCACAGCTTGGACTCCATCACCTTGGAGGGCTTTTCCATCCCCAAAGCCTCTAAACCCAAACCAATCACCTTTAAATCCACACAAACCTACAGCCCCTTAGGTTCAGGAGTAGTTAAGGTTGGGAAAAGCCTTTGAGATCACCAAGTTCAGGCAGCACCAATTTCTGACAGCTCTGTTGGCTCTGCTGTCCTTTATTTGGTCTCTAAGCCTAACCCCAAGCCTAACCCAATAAAGTCCAAGGAATAAACTGGTACAGAAGCCAAGGCAGGATCCAGCAACTGATTTCTTTAATGAGTTCAGCTCAAAAGTTTGGATTAGTGGCTCCAAAGAGGAAAAATCACCTGCTGAAAACTGGGAAATGCATTGAAAACTGAGAATTGGAGGGGAAAATGGCATTTTAAAGGGAGAACACACAATATGGAGCAGCTCTGGGATGATAATATTTCACTGTGCCACTTTAGGCAGCTCTTGTTTGGAGTCTCCAAAGTGGTTCTGAGTCTTCCCTTAAAGTGACTTTGTTCACATAATTTGGTGTTGAGGTTTTCTATCAACCGTGCTTCAAACTTCCCATTCGGTTCTTAATCTCCTCAGATTTTTTTCAGTGCCATGAAAAGATCTGTATTTTATTTTTTTTTCCCTGACAAATAACTCATTCTCACGTTGCCTTTTGTGTTAATGGATGATATTTTCTATTTTCTTTGTGAACTGCACAGCCACAATCCAGATATTTAAACTCTGCTCCCACTGCAGATGTTATTTCTGATCAGATTTAATCATCACTCTCAAACAGAACAACTGCAATAATTGTAAGGGTATCATTAATTTTGTTCTCAAAACCTCAAAGCCTTCTCCAAGGGCTTGGAGCATCGCAGCTCTGGGAAGAAATTCCTTCTGTGTTTAACCGCAACTTTCAAGGGAATCTGCAGAATTTCTTGGGACCTGTAAATTTTGCTGAATGGCACCCAAGTGTTTCATTTTTACTTTGTATCATTTTATGATTATCACCCTAAGACCAGCAGGAGTCACCATGACCTCGTCTCCAATTAATGGGAATTTATTAATGAAATGAAATGCTTTCTGTTTAAGAACACATGATGTTATTTACAGTGTCGGTTCCTCTAAGACAGTTGACACACAAATAAAGACAGAATTCCACAGAATTCCAGACTGGTTTGGGTTGGAAAGGACCTCAAAGCCCATCCAGTGCCACCCTGCCATGGGCAGGGCCACCTCCCACTACCCCAGGCTGCTCCAAGCCCCATCTCCAACAGATCCCTGTGGATCCTGGACACCCTTTCCTGGTCACCACAGCCCAGGAGTGCCTGGAATTCCTTTGTGCTGCCCTTCAGGTGCTCCCCGTTCTTCTTTTTAAAATTTTTTCTCTTTTTTCTTATTTTCTCCAGCACCTTATTTTGAATGTTGTTCCTCTAAATATCCCAGAGTATGAAGAGTTGGTTCTACAGGATTCTGCATCTTAGTCTGGTGCCAACCCACCAAACATATGTCTCTGCTCAAATGGAAGAATCTGTTTTGATTTATCTTTTTTTTTTTTTAAATTTCTTCCTGGACTGGGGACAAAATATTTCTTTAGATACAACTCAACATTTAGAATCTTGAGAGATACGAACTTCCTATAAATTTTTGTTAATTTATTCCCATGCAACAACTTTGACGAAGCTGAACTGTCTGAACACATGACAAGAACTATTCAATGTTCAAAAATTCATCACTAAATCAAAATTTATTTAGAAATTCCTGGTGGTGAGGGTGGGGAGGCCCTAGAATTGATTTCCCAGAGAAGCTGAGGCTGGCCCTGGATCCCTGGAAGTGTCCAGGGTTTGGAACAAACTGGGACAGTGGGAGTTGTCCTTGCCCATGGCAGGAGTGGCACTGGATGAGCTTTAAAGTCCTTTCCAACCCAACCCATTCCAGGATTCCATGGTAATTCTTCAATCTCATGAGTGACAAACATGCCTGAGCTTCCTAGAGATGTTCAGGAACGAAAAGAAACCCATCAGCTCAGACAGGTGCAAAATCTCCCATCATTTTCTGTTAGATAAGGGAGTGTTTGGGATGCACCACCACAGAGACACTCCAGAGCCTCTGCAATTGCCATCAGTTGTTGCCTCTGGGAGGTGTTTCTCTTGTTTGTGAGAAAAAATCCTTCCAGTCACATGAAAATTATTCCACAGCAAGATAAATGCACGCAGGAAACAGCAGAAATTTTCGATGCATAACACAATATCTGCACAGAGTTAGGAAAATATTTCTTTTTTTTTTGTTGTTTTTTTTTTTTGTAATGGCAAATGCAAAGGAGCAGCAGATAGGAAAAACACTGAAGGGATCTTTGTGTTTTCACACCTGAGGGGTGCAGGACAGCACCAGGAATATGCAGGAATGAGCAGGGCTGGATCCTCCTCCCAGCTCAGACCCCCCAGCACAATCCAAACGCTGGAGAAGAACGAGGAGGAAAACAAGAGGGTTTTCCTTTTTTTATTCCATAATAATGCTGAAAAGGCTGCCTCAATCTTTCTTTTAAATTAATAGTTTGAAGTGAGAAATAAATAAAGCAGGTCAGATTGTTTTTGTCAGAGATGAGCGAGCAAGGACTAATGAGATCACATGACAGATGAGTCTACTCCAAGATTGTCCTAAGGAAGAATTCCATCCCTCTTTTAACTGTTATTTACCATTTTATTGACACCAGTAGAACAAAATTTTCTAATTACCATTAGGAAATGTGAAGATATTTTAACTAAAAGTAGGAGAGCCTCACCAATTTTACAAATGTAATGGTATTCTGGGGAAGGGCAGTTTTGGGGGTGCTGTGCTGCATTCTGCACCAGATACTTGTCTCTATATATACATATTTAAGCCTAACCCACATAGTATACATAAGTATTATATATACATAAATATATAGAATAAAAAAATGTGTTTTCTCTATGTATATAGACAACAGATAGGGTTTTTTTTACTACAGGCAAAATCCCAGAGCTATCAAAATTTCTGAGAACCAAAACATTTCTGGAAGAAATAAATCCCCCAGCCCTCAACAAGACACAAACTCTGTTAGAAAAAAAATCCCATTTATCTTCCAAACACAAACATCTCCATTTTCTTCCCTTCTGGATTACTTCTAAATACTTTTTTAGCAGCTAATCTCTCTTTAAAGCTGAACAGAGTAAGGGAGCACAGAAGAGGCCACAGAGTGGGAGAGTTGGCAATGTTCAGCTGGAGAAGGGAAGGATCCAGGGAGAACCCAGAGCCCCTTGCAGGGGTTCCAGGAGAGCTGGAGACAAGGGGACAAGGCTGGAGGGACAGGACACAGGGAATGGCTCCCACTGCCAGGGATGGGAAATTGGGATATTAGGAAGGAATCCACGGACTGAGTTTAATTCCAGGAGTCTTCCTTGCTCTGAGCAGCACCAGAAATGCAGAGATGGGAAGAGTCCTTCATTCATGGAAATTGAAAAGGGAAAAGTAAGCTCAGTGCCACGCTAAGGAAATTATCATCCCCAGCAAACTAGGTCACAGGAGTGAGTAGTTTACTAAATATAAACTTTCTTTGTAGTCAGGCAACCACTGTCAGAGTAATGAGATTTACTCATATTTCACCCAAGAGCTCTCTGCATTCAGACTCATTAAAATAACCAAGTGACCACTCACACATCCCTCACCTCTCAGGTGACGCGCAGCAAATTTAACAACCTCAAAAAAATAAAAAAAAAACAAAAAGGATTTTGGCCTTTTATAATTTTTAAATAATGAAAGAAAACCCTTTGCATCTCCACTGCCATTCACCCAAACATCTCCTGTATCCAAAAATATCCCCAGTGTAATTCTGTCCCCAAGTCACGTGGAGGTGACAGAGCCTCCCTCCGCTCCCACAATCCGTGGTGGCACACCGAGTTTTAGTGACCTCCTCAAACCCCTGCTAGGCTGGTGGCACACTTGGAAGGGAAACACAAAATTCCTGACATCTTCCAACCCTGTGAACAGCCAGGGCTCTCCCAAAAATGTGATATCCAGAAAAATGAATGGAAGGCTGAGAATACTCCCTGTTGTTTATTTTTTTTTTTTTTTGTGTGTGTGTGTTTTTGAGGAAGAAAAGAGAATAATATTTTTTTCCAGCCATGCAAGTATCAGTGTGTTTATAACAGGATGTTCTTCCTCTGCTGTTTGGATGGTTCCAAAAATATTCCCCTCTGGTTTGTGGCAGTGGCTGTCACCCTGACAGCGTTTGCTGCCTCCAGGGCAGGCTGTGTCTGTAACAAATCTGCACAGGCAACTGATGCCACACTCCCATTTTTCTAAACTTAGAGCTAAAAAACTGATGGGGCTGAATTAGACCTAACTGTGGATACAAAGCTTTAATTTCTGGATGGTTATTTCCCAGCAGTGCTCAGGCTTAAAACCTGCAAAGATGGTGCAAGGGCTAAAAGTTTTGGGCTAAAAGTTCTATTTTTGGTGGGTTTTGAGACAACTGCACACTGACATTTGCTATTATAAAATAATTAATGCTCCTGTGCTTTCAAACACTGGGTATCAGAAATGATGACATCGAATCAAAACCTGAAAAGAGGACACTTCACTGCAGATAAAACACTGACTTCTCTTCAGAGACTTCCTTTTAAAAAGGAAAAAAAAAAAATGGCACAGTGTTGAGCCTCAGTTGTTTGAAGAAATATTCTTCTCCTCCAAAATGAAATTAGAAACATTCAGAAGCCCAAAATGTTGTAAATTTATGAATGTATCAATCTGTGGTTATGCAGCCAAAAGGAAAAAAATGCATCTCTTTAGATACATCTCTTGGTGTATTTTCTGGCTTCTTCCAAGGACAGAAAAGGCAATCAAATGCAACAGCAAAATTGTATTAATTGGCTGATCTTATGACAATTTCCATTCAACAGTATTTTCCTGTTCTTTTCACTGAATTATAATTATCCAGCAGAGTTTTATACCACATTTTGAGCAGATTCTGCCTGGTTTTGGGCATTGCCATGGCTGGGACTGCCCTGGTCCCTCCTCTCCTGGATATTTTAATTTATTTAACTGCTGACAATGTTCAGACAATACATTTTGGTTGTCACTGGAAGGGTTTCCATGAAATCATAAATATCTTGTTTATTTTTAAGGAAAGAAACCTGAAAGTAAGTCTAGAGAAGTATTTCTCTGAAATCTGAGAGTAATAATTAACAGGTTTCAGGGGTCTTTTCTGCATTTGAATTTCAATATTCAACTAAGAACTGTGTCTAATTTCCCAGACCAAGAAATGTTTTTTGGTCTGTATTTTAACACCTGCAGTTTTACAAAGGATTTCTCTTTTGATGGAACTCCTGGAAACAAATTAATTCATAAGTGCCTTCAAATCCCCCAAGAATTAACAGAGGAATGCTTCTTTATATAGCAGGGCATGTTCAGCATCAAACTGAAATCTAGGAAAAGACTTTATGTAAAATTAAAATGTTTTTAATCCATGAATCCCACTTTTCCAGGCCTACATTCACACAGACCTATTACTCCACCTGCTTTCCCTTCATCCTCATTCCATAAGGAACCTCCACTGAATATTTAGGTTTAAAATTTAATATTTTTTTCCTTCTCCATTAACATAAGATTTATAACACTGCCATAATTACAATGCTTTTAAAACAAGCCCGTACACAAATATCAAATTCTGATTGATTGGAATCAAGAACAAGGAATATAATCTTCCAAAACTTCATCCCTTCCTTGGGCCAAACTCAGACCAGCTGCTCTTTAGCTGATGATTTAGGAGCATCCACAAATGACATCAGGAGCACTTTAGTTACGCCAATCTAATTTAATAAAAAATACCTTGAGAGATGATTGTGTTACTAACAGAAAAGAATTTATCTCCATTTTCAGCTGCGTGTGCAGCTCATACAGATCAGCCCCTGCAAATCACTCCTGGAAACTTCAGAGCGCTCCTTAAATGTAATAATGGACTTTTTCTTAATAGCAAATTTATTTGAAGCCGTGCCCATATTCCTTCCTTGTGAAATAGAAGATAAAATCCTATTTCCTCACAGCTCACTGTGCTGCCTGCTGGAAAAGCAGAGGGTTTAGGCACATTAAAGAAAAAGCCTTAATAGGTTTTTGCCCCCTCTTTATTTTTTATTAAAATAAGGAAAAACATGATGCTGGGTGGACTTCATTTTTTTTTTTTTTTTTTTTTTTTCTCAGCAACCTGTGCTTTCCAAAGCTCAGGAAGCCACAAGGATTCCCACTGGCACAAATCCCTGTTTAAGGCACACTGAGGCAAAGCTCTGCCTTTACTCTGCCATTCCTTCTGATATTCCTGCCCTTATCAGTTTAGTCTCCATCATTACTCTTTCCATCTTATCTTTACTAAAAAGAAAACCTCCCAGGAAAAATGCCTCAGAGAGGCACCACTATCACCCTAGACATCTCCACAACAGCCACACAGACAATTAAACCAGCAGCAGATAACAGCAGAATTCCCTCCCTGCCTGGCTGAAATGAGGTTTGGAATATTTTTGGGGGAGAGAAAACGACCTTGTTAATTTTTCCAGCCATTTCCCTGGAGAGCCACAAGTGGCACATCCCCGTTTCTGTCACCAGGAGGAACCACCAGGGCTGTGCTGGCTTCACTTCCTCAGGATCCCTCAGGATCCCTCAGGATCAGGGGTGCACTTTGCCTCTTCCCAGCCTAACTGTGGAAAAACTGCTGGGATGAGTGCTGGGTTATGGAATTAAAGGAAATTTGGAGTGTTTACATCGCCATAAAACCTCTTGGGACAGCAAGGAGGAGTTTGAGCCCAAAGATAAAATTGTGGTTTAAATTTAAAGGTTTCTTCCAAGCTCTTCATGTTTTAAAAGATCCTGTAGTTTCTAATGGTTCTTTGGGATAGGTGGAAGACTGGAAATGTACATGTGGGAAAAAGAAAAATGCAAAGGTCCAAGTAAAACAAACAACACCCCCAAAACCTGAACCTACTGGAGGAGATTTTGTAGAACCCATCTAAATCATCCCTCCCAATAAAAACACACCAGAATCTGTTTTATCTGTTCCATTTCTTTAGCCCACAGAGACATCACCACAAAAAGAGGAGAAAACCTCCATGTGGAGAGGGAATGAATGGGCAGGAGGAAGTGGGCAGAACTCTGTCCAACAGTTTGGCTGCTGGAGAAAAAGGCAAATTCTCCTTTTCAGGGAGGTGTTGCCAGTTTAACTCATCAGTTTAAACCACCAAAGCAATTTTGATCTGCAAGAATTTCATGCCACTGGAGATAACACTAAAAGTTTTCAAGGAAAGACATCAAATGCTTTTAAAAGCTTAGTTAAGGAGTACCCACGTCAAAATAATGACATTGTTCAAAACTCATCTATTTGACCCATTTAAAAGTTGAAATTTGGGTGTTTTCTTTGCCACCCATAAATATACACCCTCTTTTTGCTCCCACAGAATGATTCTAACCTCAAATGAAATAGTCCTCACCATTGCTGGAATTGTCATCCAGGTCCTTCTCATGGTAAATAAAGCAAAGGCATTTACAGGCATTAAAAACAAACCAAAAAAGCAAAAACATGCATAGCAAAGCTTAATTTCTTCCCATCTTCCTCTCTTCATCTGAACCCACTTCAACTTTTCAACTTATCTAAAACCTACAAAGTCCTACTGAGATGGGTGAAGGAAATTCTTTACTACAAAAGTGAATTCTTCACTATAAATAGAATTCTTTACCACAGAGAATTAAATACTAGAATTCTCTACTATGGGAAATAAATCCTGCCCTGTGAGGGTGGGGAGGCCCTGGCACAGGTGCCCAGAGAAGCTGGGGCTGCTCATCCCTGGCAGTGCCCAAGGCCAGGCTGGACAAGGCTTGGAGCAGCCTGGGACAGTGGAAGGAGTCCCTGGAATGGGGTGGAATGGGATGGGCTTTAGATCCCTTCCAGGACCCTATGGAGATCCCTTCCAGGACCCTATGGAGTACACCCTGTGCATGGAGCTGGGATTTGCAAATGGCAAAGCCACCACAGCAATCCCAGGGATGCTGAGATCCACAGCCATGCCTCAAAAATTTAATGCATTCTTTTAAATACCCAGATGAGATTCTTTTACACAGAGTGGTTAAGCCCAAGGAAAGAAACAGGAAAAAATGAAAAAGCAAACAAAAAACAAAAAACAAAAAAAAAAAAAAGGAAAAAGAAAGGCCTTTGTCCCAAAACAGTTTTTCCCTTGTTTTCTTTGGAAGAATCATCTAAAAAGCCCTGAGTGTTGCTGAATGCTCTTCCATGACATTTAGTCTTAATCTTCTCTTTCTCCATTTCACTCTTTATTTCCAGCTCGCATTCCCTACTCCAGCCTGAGCATTTCCCTGTTATCTTCCCCTGTTTACAGTTTCAGAGCCACAGAGGCTGTTAAACCTTGTCCTGCAATTCCCCTCTCTTCCTCTTTCCATGCCATTATTCCTTAAGAGACCAGACAAAGGCACATTCAGGTGTCTTTGATAAATAAGGCAAAGCAGCATTTTAGCCCTGAAGTAGGAACCCTAAATCATGTGGCTGGAATCCCTTGGAGTGAGTGTCCATGCAGACATGGCCATAAGTCATAAACCAGTTACATCCCCTCCAGTGCACTGCTCCGAGCTCCTAAAATGGGATATTTGTGTCCAGCACTCACTCTGTGATCTATGAGCCTCTGGTACTCAAACTTTAAAATAAACAAGCCAGGTATTTCCTGAAACCTCTGATTTTGGTAACCTGTGTGCAGCAAATAATGGAAGCAGGGATACACACTAAATAATCCAATATGAAAATACACACTGGATATCAGCAGGACAAAAATCTCATACCAAAATCCTCTTCACAGAAAACCTAAAATGTCTTTTGCTGTGTAAAGTTAATATAGAATGATATGGTTTTATAGGACATCAACCTAGATAAATGTTTATGTGTTTGCAGATAATCCTGCCATTTAAAACCAGTGTGATGGCAAGAAATCCAATGGTTAGATGAAGAAAAAAATAATTAGCACAGAGTAAATGTAACTGTATGATCGATCAGACACTGATGGCAGATTTCTGTGTGCTCAGTCACTCCTCCTGCCCTGCACCTCACCCTCCCCAGCACTCACACAGCCAGGAGCTGAGCCTTACACCTGATTTCTTGCTGTGCTCACAATAATCTGAATGAACTTTTGCTGATGCACCAAGGGCAAAAGGCAGGAGAGAGGTGAGGCCCAGGCCAGAGTGACCCCACTGTGCTGACCTAGGCCAGGACTCCTGCCCCACAACCTCATAACTCCTTTATTCCATAGAAAATCTACACTTCCAGCTGGAAAGGAGCTCTGGAGGGCTCCAAGCCACCCTGCAGCTCCAGGGAGGTCCAACTCCATCAGGATTTTCAGGCCATTATCAATCGAGTCTCACATGCCTACAAAGACACAGATTTTACAACTCCTCCAGAGTTTTAATTTTCCTTGTACCTAACTGGAATCTCCTTTTTCCCAAGTTGTGTCCCTGTGCACCTCCAGGACAAGTTTGTCTCTGCCTTTTCCTCACCCACCAGGAAGAAATGGACTTTTGTGATTAGAGGAAATCACAAAATCCCTGGATGCCAAGCAGCTCTGTACTTTGAGCATCACCAAACCCACATCTCTATTTCACATTCATCTTTCTGACAGAAAACGGGCCCCACTTACCATGGAAATGAAACACAAACATTCAAAGACTGTCCACGAGGTGAACAGGGAGAGTTTAATAAATCTCCTTCACCCCAATCAACAGCTCCATTTAGACATTTCAACTGCTCCTTGCACTACCCACAGCAACTCCACCTTAGCATGCAAACAATTTTCAGTCAAACTGCCAGCTCAGCAGGGGAAGATTTAAATCCGGATTTTCTTGTCCCATAACTTTTCATTTCTTGGTTGTCAAGGCCTGAGATATTCTGAATTCTGCCTACTGTAGGAGCAAGAGATACTGCCAACAAATCTTAATACCTCAGCAAGAATTTCTTTCTTTCTTTTAAAACATAAGGAAATATTTTGCAAAGCAAGTTGGGCCCTTTTAGGCAGCTGAGGTCACAGTGTCAGTTTGTTGTTGAGTCACTGCTTTCTGCTAGGAAAAGGCACAGATTCCATGGGTTTCTTAGGAATTCTATCACTTAGTATAAATAATGCTATACTTTAATCATCATAATCCTTGGGTTTAATGTGGTTAGAAGGTAAAGTTGCTTCCTGGGTACCTGGACAATTTCCCTTTTCTGCAACACTCCTATATTTTTAAAAGCTTTGACAAGATGGATAGATCTTGGAGTATTTTCTACAGTTTAACAAGTTTCTAATATAAGATTCTATCACAAAGATTTGCTGAATTACTCCAGCAGAATGGAGTTCTTTGCTGAATGGGAATTCCCCACGGAAAACAACAGAGTCTGAAATAGCTCCAAGATGGAAATCTCTCCTCAGTCTCCCTGGGTGCTCTCTCCTGCCTCTTTCACATCCCCAGCGTGCTGAACCCACTCCAGGCTCCCTGAATCCCTCCCCCAGGCTTCTTCCCCACACTTTTCATCAGGTATTTCCTCAGTGTCTCAAGGACAGTGACGTGCCCAAAGTGGGTTGTGGATTCCCAGTCCCTGGAAGTGTCCATGGAGCAATCTGGGGGAGTGGAGGGTGTCAGACACAAAGCCCAACAACATGAGACAGATTTTTATCCTAAAAATTTGAAGTCTTATTAATTTATTTTTATGACTTTTCTTCCTCTCACCTCCCTCTTCAAGCTTTGCTCTGCAGCCCCAAATCCATCTCCTCCCTCTGACCAGAAATGTCTTCATTCCCTAAATTAAATCACATTAATCTCTGTATTCCCCCCATCGATGTGAGTTCTCACCATCCCTTAATTTCTTATTTTATGTCAATAAGAATCTTATAAGCTAAAAATACAACTCCCTCATTTGAGCCTGGTGATAATTCCTCACATGAGGAACCTCCTGACCTCCTGCACTTCCAGTTCTCCTGTCCAAGCTGATTTGCTCTTCTGGTTTTCTTTTCTCTCACTGATCCAGCTGTGCCACAGGTGGAAAAGCTGAAATGTGCTCCATCCCTACTCCTGCACAGACAGCACTGATTGCCTTCCATGGAACTGTGGGCAAGCTTGGCCTCTCACTAAAGCTGAGGAACAAACAGGACACAATTTTCAATCCAGATTTTACAACTGTGTAAGTGTAAAGTGTAAAAAAAATTCAACTGAAGTAAATATTTGTGTGGCAAAACTATTCTTGTGCACAGCTTCACTCAAAGCACGATTTGAGATGGAGTCACAATCGTTAACCTCTGTGTATTTGAACTACTAAATTTGAAATTCTTGACTATGTCCTCAGTTAAACCCCAACAGCCTTTAAGGAAAACAAAAATAAAAACCCAAAGCACAATAGAGAAAAGTCAACACGAAGCTCAGATCCTACAGGGACTATTTTAAACTTAATATTTCCATGATCCCTTTTGTGGGGTTTTCTTTGCTGAAGAAGTCACAAACTGCTGCTGCCTTTGGGAAAGGAAACTCCCTTTCCATGAGCATTTAAAATCAGCATGAGTCATAAACACTAAGGTAAGGTCTGGTATAAGTTAGAGTCCACAAAATCTAAAGATTACAAAGAAATTATTTGTTACAGCTTTTAGGGCAATTATGGGGACTGATAATTGCATTCTTTTGAGTGATGATACACCTTAGAGTTGTTTAAAACACGTGAATATGCAGATGGTAAATTTGTGCTTGAACTTGCAAATAAGAAAGCAAATTAATGGAAATAAAGACAATGTATATTAATTGGTATTATCTGGTTTATCAAAAATAGGTAAAAAATAACTGAAGTGTTGAAAAAATTGTGAGTGTGCTCAATGTCAAGGCTTTGGGCACAAAGGAGCACAGAATATTGAGGGAGGAAAAAAGTTACAAAGAGGCAACAAAAAAGATTATCTAGCAGTGAGATGGAGTTTAGAGCAGAAACACACAGGAGTTACAAGTCTAGACAAAGTAACTATTTACAATACACAGAAAAGGTTCAGAGGCTAAAGGTAGATTCTCTGTAGGCATCAGATAGCTTAAAAATGGACTTTTAAAAAGAAGAAACTGTAGCAAAGTGACCAAAGCAGTTCCATAAAAGGCAGCAAGAACACCCCTGGCAGGAAAGGAAACGCCAGGAAAAAGGCAAACATTCCCTAAATCCAGAGCACAGAGCAGTTGTTCCTCAGCTGCTAAAAAGCTGCTGAAAATCCAGAATTGTTTTTCAGAAGAACTAAGGAAATTCCAAACATTGAACTCCAGGGACAAACCCTCCATGCAAAAAAACCCCCAAAAAAACAACAAACAAAACACCCAGAAAGGAGCGTGAGTTTCTTTAAGAACTTCAAGAGATGCCAAAGCACAACTTCCACTGCCTCTCCACCACCATTCCCACGGAGTTACACCCTTGGAGTCACACTGCATGGAAATCCCAGCAGGAGACACCCAAGGTGATGCAGCAGAGCCCCAGGGGTGGCACAGGGGAGGGGGTGAGTCCTTCCCTGGGGATGCTCCGAGGGCACAAACGCATCGGGGTGGCCGCGCTCCCGCCCCGAGCTCGGGATCCTGTGCTGGGATCACACCAGGGGCAGAGCAGGAGCCTCAGAGGAGTGGAATAAATGACAGCTCCAAGGAAGCTGAGCTCCACAACAGCTCATCCAGCCTGGCACAGAGGGAAAGCCCATCTGGGAATGGCACCTCCAGCAAGGACACTGGAGCATCACATCCGTCACCCATTCCCAGCCCCGGCATCACAGCTCAGCCTCCTCCTGCACAAAACTATCTGAGAATTCCTCAAGCAGCCAGCTCAAGAGTCTGCAGTTGGTCAGAAAAATCTGAAGATTTTCATTTACAAAATCAATTTAACCAATTATTTAATCAATTACTAATATATACAGTTATATCAATTTGATCAATTATTTAATCCATTACTAATAATAGCAATATTCAGTGAATATTTCTTATTTGCTGGAGAGTTTATAAAGAGTTGTGAAGGATCTTTCAGGAATCTCACATGGCATCATTTACTTGTGGAGGGAAAAATACAGGGAGAGAGAAGGCCAATCTATAGCCAGTGCAGATGGACTTGATTTAAATTGTACTTCATTTAAATGCTACCCCTCACACCTGCAAACATCAGAATATGCTCATTTATATCAGCACATTGCAACTCAACAGCAAAAATAATGTAATATAGGGAATTGCCTTGTGTCTAAAGCTTATTAAATGATGGAATTCAAAAATTAATCTAAAAATGCTTTGGTTGCACAAGAATTCTTAACTTTAGCCAATGGAAAAAAAATAATGAATTAACTTAGATTTCTTCTAAGCAAATATTTGAAATTTGGCAATCCATTTGAGATTGGCAAAACCTTACTGCCATTCTGCAGGAATTCTTTTCAAAGAATTCTTTTCAAACTGTGTCAGTTTTCAGGATGCTGTCCTGGACATTCTCTGCACCAGCACACCTCCAATCCCATGAACAGAGTATTCAGTTTAACTTTCAAATACAAATGTTTGGAATACAAAAGTTGGCAGTGAAAAGGTTGGGTTGGTTTGTTTCTGAGTTTATATCACTTTTGAAAGTACAAAGCCATCAGAGCACATTTAGATACCCAATATCTTTTCATAAAATCCCAGAATCATTCAGTTGGAAAAGAGCTTTAAGATGATCGAGTCCAACCACTGCCACCACTGCCCCATGTCCCCAGGTGCCACATCCCTATGGTTTCTAAATCCAGGGATGGGGACTCCTGGACAGCCTGTGCCAGGGCTGGACAACCCTTTCCACGATGGAATTTTCCTCAATATCCAACCTACACTTCCCCTGGAACAACTTGAGGCCATTCCCAGGCCATTCTCAGCACAGACCAACATCCACCTTTTATGAGATTGCTCCAACATTCTTCAACATTGCCACTTTTCAAATGTCATCCCATGGGAGGAATTAAGGGCACACTGATTTCAGACACCAAACACTGATTCCTATCTATAAAAATGGAAATGTTTATGCAGATGCATCATATACCATTTATTTTGATATTAAATCATAATTAAAATCATTCAACTCTATGAACCAGAGCAGCTTTGATCAAAATCTCAAAGTTTACTTTTCATCTAGGAAAGGATGAAGCTAAAATAATCCCATCCCAATACTATGGGTCAAAACTCAACCACTGCCAGAACTCCCTGCCCCCAAATGAACGTGGTTTGGTAGGAGGCAGTGGAAGGACATGAGTGGTTCTGCCTTGGAGATGGCTGGATGAAGCCCTAGGATTTAAATCACAGATTTTTCTTCTATCACTGAGTGTTTTAATTACTTTTAACAGGCAGTTGAGCAGCAGAACTGAGGTGATATCTGTAGGCTAAATCTCTCCTGGCCTGCTGAGTGCTGACTGGGCTGTCTGCCCTGAGCTGGGATGGATCCTCACTCTGTGAAGGTGTACCCCAACAGGTTGGATTAAATCACCAAGGACTCCTGGAAAATGCTCCATTTTAATTGCCCAAGCTTGCTGAGAAGAAGCTGGAAGAAAAATTCAAGGTAACAAGGGCCACTGACTGCATATAATTTTTTGCACATTATTTCTGCTGCTGTCTCTGCAGTTGACTTTGGGTTGTAGCAGCACCTTCCCAACAATGATCCTGGATTCCCTGTTGGACAATGAGGAGGAAAAAACCCAACACCCACCACTCAACTTCTGTTCCACATCCTCTCCCCCTTTAATTTTTGTTTTACTCCATCCTATTGGTTGAGAATTTAAATAAGAGAAAAAACTTCTCTGGTTTCAGAGTTGAGGTCCATCTCAGACACCTGCAGCAGATGCCTTAAATTGGTGTTGGTCCCACAACTGCTGCCTCCATGAAGAACTGATGGGGTTTTTTAGGGAATATTGACTTACACATCTATCCCTTAATTAGAGGGAAAAAAAAAAATCTTTCTAAATTCTGAGGGCTGTTCCAATTCTGCTCAATCTAAACACGCTCCCATTCCAATTTCCCATACGAAATTCCCACATCCCTTTTAGAGCTGCCCAATTAAAGCTGCATAGAAAGATGAGTGGCCTCAAAATGGAAGGGAAAAAAAGTCATTCTGAATGATGCTTCATCATCAGTGATAGACAGAACTACAAAAATAACTGTTTGGGCTACACACTTAATTGTGTAACACTTTCTACTCCATATTTTTACCTGTAATAGTTTGGTTTCTCAAATCAGAAAAAAATGGGGTTTTTTTATCAATTCAACTTGCTGAATATAAACATATAGAAGTTCAGGATATTCTTACTTTTTCCTTTTTTTAAATCCACCTCTATTCCCTAAAAATATAATACACAAGGAGAACGAGCCATCTTAGCCAAAATCCTGAATGCCACGTTAGAGAAGAAGTTAGGGTGCTGGAAAATCTTGAATATGGCATTCAAATCCTTAAAGATGGCATTCAAATCCTTAAATATGGCATTCAAATTCTTCAATATAACATTAAAATCCTTCAATATAAAATTAAAATCCTTCAATATAAAATTAAAATTCTTCAAGATAGCACTAAAATTCTTTGAGACAGCACTGAAGGAAGTTTCAATGTAAACTCTGCACGGTCCGACAGGGCTATCTGGGCAGGTCCTTAAAGGCTCCACCGTGTTTTTCTTAATGTTGCTCCACAGAGAATTCAGCGAAAGCAGCGCTGTGCATAATCCCCGAGCCGCCCTCAGCTGCCGGCCCAGCAGCGTCCCCGGCCCCAGGAACCATCTGGCCCCGAGCGAGCCCGGCCCCTCCCTGCTGGCAGCTGCTGCTGCCGCACCGAGAGGCTCCCGGGGCTCCCGGCGGGGCCGGGCGGCGGCAGCAGCCGGGCACACGCTGGGCACGGCTGTGCCACCGCAGCGCCCACCTGGCACGGCCAGGGGCACACGGGGACAGGGCGTGCGGGGGGATGCTGGGCACAGCCGGGATGCTGCTGCTGCTGCTGCCTGCTCAGAGCTCTCCCCGCGGGGCTCTGCTCCGGACTGCGGTCATGGGATGGAGGCTGCCAAGGCTGGAGCTCCTCTCTCTGCAGCCAGGCTGGGAGAGCTGGGAGCGCTCACCTGGAGAAGGGAAGGCTCCAGGAGACCTTTCTGGTGTCTAAGGGGGCTCCAGGAGAGCTGCAGAGGGGCTGGGGACAAGGGACACAGGGACAGGACACAGGGAATGGCTCCCAGTGCCAGAGGGCAGGGCTGGCTGGGAGATTGGGAATT
>VZUI01028283.1:0-41990 GCA_013401135.1 Cettia cetti
TTCCTTTCCTTTCCTTTCCTTTCCTTTCCTTTCCTTTCCTTTCCTTTCCTTTCCTTTCCTTTCCTTTCCTTTCCGTGTAGAGGGAAAAAAACCTACCTCAGAATAAGTCTGGTCTGGATCATGATGCAAGCTGGTTTGTTTTTTTTTTTATATTAAGAGTGTGATAGCAGTATCATAAGTGTTGAGAAAATATAAATGGTGAGATAACACCTCTGTAGGACTTTCTCTTAAGTAGTAAAATTGTAAAGTCTTTAAATAAACGAGAGCCAGACCTGAGAGGATCAATTTATCTTGATAATGGGGAATATTTCATTTATTTTGTGTACAAGCATATCTGCAAAATAGATGCACACTTATAATTGATAAAACTACAGTTCCAGTATTATATGAAATGTACAACACTTCACAATATGAGGCATGAAAGTGCCAAGTATTTTTATAAACTGAATCTACAAAATACGAACTTTCAGAAACAGCCTTTATGCTACAAACAGTTCATACATTGAAAATAACCAGGATGATTCCTTGGTGTTATATCAACACAGTTTCCATGCAGCTGCTTTTCTAGAGATAAGTCTCTCTTTTTATTCTTCTCTTACTTTGCACATGGGAAGACTTTGATGTTTGCAGGAAGAAATAATTAACTATCTAATATTTTAAAATATTTAAAGTAAAGAGAAAAAATCCTTTAGAAATCTGCTACAAATATAATCTGATGCTGGTTGTTCCTCTTTCTTAAATTGTAATAAAACCCCCACAACTTTCAGTTTGTTTTTAAGCTTGGGGCAGGACATAACAGTTTTTTTTGCATGAAGTCTTTCCTTTACATACACATAACTGAAACTTCAGCAATCCTACACACCTGTTCCACCGTTTCATTTTGAATGCAGCACTGTGAAGAGACCAGCTTAATTCTGGTTGGGTATGGAATGGTGTTGTAGGCTACATAAAGAACACTTGCATCATAAATATGATGATTTGTTTTTGTTCTCCATTGGTTGTAGTCCTGCAGGCACTGAGATCACCAGTGTCAAATTTAACCTGGTCTGGTTTATTGGTATGTAAGAAAATCATCATTTTTATACAGCAGAGCTGTGCCTGTGTCTTATGCCAGATGTTGGTTTGTCTCTTTGACTCAAAATCCTAGAAGTTTTTTATTTTTGTCATACAGATCAAATTCTTGAACCTGTGAATATGTTCTAAAGTTAAAATGGGCAGGATCCTGGCTTTTTATCTCTTTTTTTTTTTTTTTTTTTTTTTTTTTTTTTTTTTTTTTTTTTTTTTAATTAGGACTAGTATGTCCCAGGACATCTGTTGGTGGACCCGCACCAACTTTGTTGTAGCTTTCTGGTAATGTATCTGATCTTTTAAAATTAATACTTTAAGGTGTATCAGACATGCCTGTCTGACTGCGTGAATAAACAGGGAAATAATTTGTCCGGTCTTTAATCTGTGATAAGTGAACTGTTAGCCAGTTTCACTTCAGTTTCCATCTGCTTCTCATATTATCTTGTAGTAAAGTCATAATGCAGAGTTGTGGAAAAAGCAATTAGAAATACTAAAGAAAAGCATTCCTAAATACTGTTTTTGTCAGCAAACATTAATGTGGACTGTAAAGATCTTTGTAAACAAAGTGTTCTTTACTGTGCCAATCTTCTAGCTAATTATCAAAGAAACCTTAATAAAAAGAGTGCTCTGTAACTTAAAGAAGTTTTAATCAACCATCAAATATACTAAGTCGGGCACTCAAAACTAATTCTTCATGCCTCCAACACAATTTGTATAATTCTGTATCTGAAGAGAATTACAGAAAAACTTGTAATAGGATTTTTATTTAAAAAATGCATGTCTGCACAGCTTTACAGATAAATTAAGAAGGCTTTAAAAAGCTCTGTTCTGTGACTTTACATATGTCAGGATCTTAGCTCTCCTAGTTCTTTGTGTTGTGCTTTTTCAGGTGGGTAAGTTGGGATAGGAAGACCCAGTGAAATCTGGCTCTTGGATGCAGGGCGGATCTGGAGGTGCCAAGGACCAAACTCAGCATTCCCTGAGTTGCTCAGGGTTGGAGATGCTCCCTGCTGAAGAGTCAGTCCTTGGAAGGACTCATTCATCTCTGGCCTCAGCCAAAAAGCCCTCCTGTCTGTCCCTGAAAATGTCCTCTTCCCATCATAGGCAGATCCCTGCACGTGCCAGCATGCCCTAGTGAGCAGGTGGGAACTGGCAAAACTGAGTTGCTCTGTATTCAGACATGGCTGTTCAGCTTTTGTTCAGGTGACAGCAGACCTCTGTCTTGGCAAAGATACATTTTGGCCGTACGTACTTGGTTGATTTAGAAAAGGTACTAAATTGCAAGCTTGCTTTAGCAGTTAAAATCTCTCCATGTGGCTGTAATGGCCAAAATGTAATTAGACTTAAAATTCTCTGAACAGTGACCAAAACTCACGCAACAGAAATGCAAAGCTTTTTTCATGAGAGATAAAGAAGAAATCCAGCCTCAAATCAGTGATGAGCTGTTCAGTGAAGTCTCTCTGAGCTGTAGCCTCGAGAAGAGATCTTTGCTCCGTGTGCATCCCCTTCGACAGAGCCTGTGGGGTAACCTATGTCAGATCTGATGTCATGAACCATGACTGCTGCAGGTGAAAGGGGGCTCTGCAGCCAGTTTCCCTGGTAACTGGAAGGCACCTGCAGCTCACTGACGCAGTAGTGGATCTGTCCTTGTCTGTGCACAGAGCATTCAGTGATGGACATATGTAGCTGTCCTAGAAAAGCCTTGGCAAAGGGCTGATTTGATGGATGATTTGATGCCTTTTTCCCCTTTCTAACAAGGCATTTTCACTTTTGTTGTGTTGAGCTCTGTATCGCAGTTTATTTGGTTTGTATTTGGAAATATAGGGGATAACTTTTATTGCTCGAAACATGACTTTCTTTTGTGTTACAGTTCGCAATGAAATTGCAGACTGGCCCACATTTGCCTCTTGTTTTGGGGTTGCTTGAGATTTTGTTTTGGTAGCTTGCTGCTTGCAGGAAGAAAGAAAACATAGCAGCTTATGAACTTCTAAAGTTATGGAAAGCCATTTTCATTACCATACACAAGATTATGAAAAGATTCATTCTGTTCTTTCTATAATGAGCAGTGTGTCAGGAAGAAGGTTTGTTTGGATTCTTTAGTGTTCTGATTGCCCCTCACAGCTGCTAAAGTGTTAAATTACAATAGGTTTGTAATCAGATCCTGTGTATCTGCTCCTTTTGTGGTGTCTTGCTATGCATCCTGAAGCTTCGGTCAGCAGTGCAGATATTGCTTGAGTGAGGAACGAGCAAGGCTTGTCAGACATGGAGATTAATTCTTGGTTTGAGATATCTGGAACTACTGAGCATTATTTCTGACATTATTCCCCAAACCAATAACTTAAACACTGTGCTGCTCAACATTGACACATTTCGTTTCATGGAAGAGTCATAGAATCACAGAATAAGCTGGATTGGAAGGGACACATCAGGATCATCAAGTCCAACTCCTGGCCCTATGCAGAACACCCCAATCACACCATGTGCCTGAGATCATTGTTGAAATGCTTCCTGAACTCAGGCAGTTCAGTGCTGTGACCACTTCACTGGAGAACCTATTCCAGTGCCCAGCCACCCTCTGAGTGGGTATCTTTTCCTGATAGCCAACCTAAACCAGCCCTGAACCAACTTCATGCCATTTCCTTGAGTCCTGTCACTGATTAGGAGAGTGAAGAGATTGGTACTTGCCCCTCTGTGAGCAAGACAAAGCACAGTTAAAAATAAAAAAACATTCTCCTGACTCCTGGAAGGTTTCTGCTAAATGTCTGTAACTAAACCTGTATTGCACTCCTTAAATGACTGCCAAACAGAAGAGATGGATAATCAAGTTTTGTGTGTTCATATAAGGATGCCTAATGTGCTTTAACCTTCTTTCTTCCTCTCTGTTGTTAAGCATTAGTAATGTTAAAGCTAAACAGCTGGAAGCAGTTTTATCACTTTGCAACAGTGCCTGGCCGTGTACCACAGGCAGGGCCTCTGAAGCCAGGGAATGCTGGCAATTGCAGCTCAGGCTTCTTTTGTTCACTGGGACATCACGCCTTTAACCAATCAAGACTGGTGAGCTAACAAGTGAGAGGGACCTCCTGTTGTCTTCAGTGGTTTTGTACTTCACAGCTTCCAGAAGAAATGATTACTACTACAAAAAAAAAAAAAAAAAAAAAAAAAAAACCCCAAAACCTCAGCACAGCACTTAAAGAAGTGCCTGTAGAGAGTATAAATCAAACTGGTCACTAGACAGACTATAAGCTTTCAAAAGCTTTGGATGTTTTTCCCAGAAAAAAAAAAAAAAAAAAAGAAAAGAAAAGAAAAAAAGGTCATTTTCCGAAATGTACTAATAAGTATGATTTTTCCGAGATGCTGATGTAGGAACAGTCAGTATAAGCAGTCCAGGAAAGAATAGAAGAAATGTCAGATTCACCTTTGAAAACAAAACAAAACAAAAAAATACTCTGATAACCTAATAATACATTTGCCTTGTTCTGAGCTTCAACTGCTTGGTAAATCTGAGCTCTCCAGGTGTTTCCTCAAAGCTGTGCTTGTTTATTTGGATGACTTTAAGTCTAAAACACATAGATCTTAGAAACTGGGTGTGGTTATTAATAGATACCTTTGAGCACAGGTTACAGTGTCTTCCCAGCTGGTAATTAACTGTTTAATTTAAACCCATTTTCTGCACACTTTCATCTGGTTTTCGTTTAGGGTGTGGTGGAGTTGCCAGTGTGTAATGCTGGGTGCTGTGTTGGAGGAGGTTTTTAAGTGTTCATCAATAATATGTTTGAAGTAGGTAAGAAGTCAGTTCTTTGCAGAGTTTGGCAGCATGAGGACACTTGAATCTGTCATCAACACTTTTAGCAAATACTACCTTGTCTTGTAAATTATTTTTGTGAAAGCCTAATTCATAATAGCTGTGGACAAGCATATTAACCTCACCTAGGGATTGCTTGCAGCTGTTGGATCACTTTCTCAAAGTCTTGCCAGTAGTGTCCAGGATCCTAGAAGGTGGATTTTGTTCCACTGTGGTCCACAATTGCTTAATGTCCATTTCAGTGGGGATCTGCTATGAGCAAAGGACAGGACAGGAGTGCTGCCTTAATAGGCACAAATCTCCACTTTCTTGTTTATTTAAGTCTTGATGTACCTATGCACTGAGCATAGGTAATGTGATTTACCTGCTGTGTGATGTGGCACCATTACGTTTTGATGTTACTAGATTAGCTGTAAATTTTGCTAAGTATGTGCAAGAAAATAACGATTTCTGTATGCCCTAAATTTGCTGGATATTAAATCATTATTAGGAAGACTTTAGAGGAGGAGAAATAGATAGAATTCTGGAAGGGGCTGCGGTAGGGGGGAACTTTTTTTCTTGTTCTGGCTCCTGGTTGATCCTGGACACATGGCTTTCTCTTTCTCTCTCTCTTTTTCTCTTTTTCATCTGCTATATGTAGTTGATTATCTCTTAGCAGACCTCTTAAAACAGAACAGTTTGACATCTCCTGATAGAAATAACACCCAATTCTTATCTAGGGTTATTACTCAGTGAAACATCTGTACAAGGTGCAGGTAACAATGAGGCATAATTTTAGTTACTCCCAGATAAATCCCATGTCCTTAGCCATGACTTTGCTGATCTGTTTTAGTATCTCACTGACTTGTTTTTAAGTCTTAAGATCCTTGAAACAGACCAGGTACTTTCACTTCGTTGAGCAACTTCATTGTTCTTGAATGCCAGAGATGTACGTGATAGCCCTGATAGAGCATGTGAAAAGCAGGCCCAAGAATCATGGATTTGCTGCAAGAATATCTTCAGAAATGGTATTAGCAACAGCAGTATGTGTGTGAATGTTCTACATGATGAGGGGAGAATCCCAGTTAAAGTGTTGTTGCTAAAAGACCTTGCAAACAGTGTAAGAATCTAGGCCAACTATGGTTATATTAGCAATCAGATCTGCTACCTCCTACACACAGGGGTTTTTCACTATTGTCATTTTCCTAACTTCAATTTAGTTTGTGTTGGTTTTTTTCCCCCCCAGCATTTACTAAATGCTGTCAAGAAACTGGTGTTCTGATGGTGGTGAAGTGTCGGCAGGAGAACACGGCCCTGAAGGACTGTCTGGTTGGCTAGTAAGTCCCTGATGAGTTTTTGCTGGGTTTTTGTGCATGGCCTGTACTAATGTAGAAATGTTAACTATTCTGAAAAGGGCTGTGCAGGGTTAAGGACTTAGATGTATTTTCTGAAAATGGTATCTTTGCTTTATTAAAACTGTGCTGGTCAGGGCCCTAAATAACAAGGTTTTACTTACCATGTGAATATATGGCTACAGAGACTCTCTTCTTGGTTCACCTGGGGCCAGATTTCAGCCCAGAGGACCTGCAGCCCTTTATTTGCCCTGGTACATCACAGATGTGGGCATAGGGGCACACAGTGAAGCTTCTTCATAATCTGTTAGTGAGACAGGATAAATTGGTTTTCATTTTGTTTTTGTTTTTTAAGATTTAGTCTGTCTTGAAAGTGTCCTGCTGTTGTGAACCGCAGTAGCAGGAGCAATGGGAAATTGTTATATATGAGAGGTCAATTCAATGCCATGGTGGATAGAAACACTTTTTTTGGAAGTCCTAATTTAGCCTCAGTGCCATTAGGCTGAAGTGTTAGGTTCTTGAATTTCCCAGGGTGAGGGCTGTGAATTTTTTGAGTTTGACTGGGGGAAAATGGAGGTTAGTTTGATTTTTGGTGTGTCCTGCTGTCTTAAACCAGCGATTTAGGTTAAAAATAAATGCCTTTTAACTAGTGGCAGTTATTCTCAAGTATTTAGGAACTGATGAAAAAAACATGTGCAGCCAGGCAAGAATTTAGGCCTAATTGCAGTAAGAATTTGCTGGAGTTACTCAGTTTTGTCTGTTCCTTCACCTTAAAAAAAAAAAAAAAAATTAAACAAAATGCCTCTGACAAAAAAAAAAAGTTTACAGTGTTGAATAGTTCTACTTCAAATAGTTACGAGAAAGGAATTTAATGTAATGATCAAGGACCTCTATACTGGTAAAGACATACACTTGAACCTACTCCCAGTAGTAACCCAAGTAACTACTTGGGTACATTAAAAAAATAAGTCAACTCCAGCAGCTTCCCATGCTGAGGAGGGTAATAGCAAATGAATTCTTCAGCTGAACTTCAATACCAAATATCTTTCCCTTTTTCTGCCTTTCCTCATGGTGACTTCACTGCAGAGGCTTGAAAATGACTGTGCTTCAAAAGAGAACAGTAATCATGACAGATACCTCTTTTAATAAAGTACCTAAGTGTTAAAGTTATTTCACTGTTAAAGGCAGGCCAGTTTTCTTTGGGTGTGAAAGGAAGTTCAGTTATGAGTGGTACTCGTGCAATATCTGTTCAATATTCCAAGGTGAAAAACAATATCTATTTTTCTGTCTTCTAGCTATTCTGACCCATCATTCTATGAAGAATGCAAAGCAGAATATTTGAAGCAAAGAGAAGAATACAGAGCAACTGGAATTAAGAAAAAAAGACAGAAGTTTACTCCGAATGTGTGATTAAAACTTAAAAATTAACTTTTTTATATGCAATTTGGATTTCACTTGGTTTAAACAGACTTAAATTGTCGGTATCACTCTATGTGGAGCTTAGCTGAAATACACGAAATGAGATGAGTGGAGAATAAATTAATGTCTGAAATTAGGAGTAAATTTTAAAAATTTCATCATTAAAGTTCTAGAGCATGCTATCACAGTGTGCAAGAGAGGTTATAAAGGTATGTTTCTCTATCTGGACTTGAGATTTTGTTACCAGTGTACAGTTTGGAGTTTACAATTCCAGAATGTCCATTTGGAATTTAAAGCCTGTATCTAGCTAGATGAGGCAGGCTACATAAAAACTTACGGGTGAATAATTTAAGTTGTATTGACTGCTCACAGACTGGATATACACTGAAGTTGATTAGTTATCACCTGAAGCTGACTGTGCATGGTCATACACAGTATCCACTTAGTATAAGAGAAGGGTGAAAAATGCAGAAGAGCTACTCAGACCAATGTGAATTACCCTTTTCATCAAAATGTTGCCAGATGAGGCCCTGGTAGTACTTATGCCTGCACTGTAACTCATTTTTAAGCCTACTCTGTCAGAAGGGATGGATGCCTTCCCCTTGTGCATGGCCCAGCCTGACCATTTCAGCTCTAGAGGAGAAAGTAATCTCATCCAGGCCTTCTTTGAGAACAGGGAAAAGCTGCCATGCTTCAGGAGTGAGGGAGTGACCACACTAGCAAAATGATTCCAGGCAGAGGTGAGTAAACAACTAAACCAGGCATGGAAGATGCAGATCACCTCTTGCAGGAACTAAGCATGTCCCTAATCTAAAAAGAGCACACAAACATCTTTCGTGTACTGATGCTTGAACCTCCTTAATTATAGAACTCTCAAATGCTAAAATGGCTTCACTAGAGATAGTAATATAAGTTTTAGAAACAATCCTCCAAGCATTCTGAAATAAAACTGAATTCTTTAAAAGCAAGGAAAGGCTGCACTTAAACTTGGTAACTTTAATGCCCTAATTAGAGAAGAAAAAAAAGTAATTTTCTGAGTAAGGAGTAGGATTTGATACTGTTCCATTAGAAAGGCAACATTTCACTTGTTTATTTTAATACTGTTTCACCACAAACAGTATTCCTCTGTTAAAGGAGGAAACTCAGACTGACACATGTAGATGACCTGCAGGTGAGTCATTGCCCTTTATTCTGTGCCTTTTACTGGAATAATCATTAATAATGTTTCTTCAGCAGATTGGGTGGAGGACTGGACTTAAGAGTGACAAACTGAAAAGATGTGTAGCATTCTGCCTTGTTAGGCAAACTTAAGTGGCACTCGGCTCTTAAAGCTAAGCACTTTGAAACAGCTTATGTGGAGCAGTGTCCTACACATGTTCTCGGCTTCTTAGCCCAAGCATTTTGGAAAACAAAATTATTCCTAATTAGCTGTTTTGTTGTATGTATTTTAAAAAGGAGGAAATTTAAGGTAGATGGTGACTCTTGTTTTTAATGACAGTGACTGTTCTTTTGTCCCACTCTGAAAATCCGCTGTATTTCCGACCTCTGGAAAGCCAGCCTGGATGTTTGAAAGTGTTGGTAAGGCTCTGCCCCAGAAGATTGGGGTGGGAGTGAGCATTCTCTTCGGGGCAGTGCTGGTGCTGCCAGTGGTGTGTGCCTGCACTGGGGGCTCACCTGGGTCATGCTCAGCTATGGCTCAGCTCTGAGTCAAACAGCACCAGCAACAGAGGTCTCCTTTTCTGGCTCAGCAGAAATTGTGTGCAGCAGGTGAGGGGGAGCCCCAGGGCAGTGACCAGGACTGCACGGGAGGAGTGGATGTATGGAATGGAACAAAGCTCAGGTGAACCTGCAGGTATCACTCCCCAACCTTCAAAACAGGCTGGATATGAACGGCAGCCACAACTCACATCTGCACTGATGTCACACCTGGAATTCCATGTACTGAATGGTACTGTCAGCCATTGATTTCTCTTTTCCTACACCTGGCTTATTAGAGCTCCTCTGTTTACTCTGGTATGCACTCAGAGCAGGGATTGGCCCTTGGGTCATGTATCTGCTTCCTCTCTAATACATGTCTGGCCTTAATGTGATGGTCCCTAGCTTTGAATTCTTGGTTTCACACCTTTCATTTAGTATCTTGTGCATATCCTGTACTTGAATTGCATTTACATCTTTTATTTAAAGTTTAAATAAAAAAATGAGTACCATGACATGACAAGTGGTATGACAAGTCATACCACTGAATTACTTTCGGTTTTGGTTTTGTTTTAGCTGTAAACTTTCCTTCCTACTCAGGTTAACTGGAGGCAGCTCTGGATTCTAATCAGTGTAAGGAAACACAACACAGGGGCCTATCTCTCCTCTTCAGAGCACTTGGCAGGCGCCCAAGACACTCCCGTTTTTCACTGGAGGTTGCACACTCTGGCTGTATTAAAGGGCTCTTCAAATTCCTGAGGGGAGCCCCCTACAAATGGAAGATCTGAGAGGAAAGAGGGAGAAGGTGTAGCGTACTTATTTAAAAGTTTGCCTTCAGAGAGTAAAACCCAAACTGCGAGGGAAGATGTAATGCAGTTTGTAATGCACAGGGTTTTCAAGGGGCAGTGGAACAGCCACTGCAGTCTGAGACATCACCCTGAAATTAACCTGCAAGCCAGAAACCCATTCTGCTCCACATTTAGTACAGCCATACTCCTCAGGTAATTCCTGCAAGTAATTCCTCCGCCCTGTTTAGTCTGCTGATCAAAAAATGGTCAAATACACTTGCAATGTAAGTGTTCCACCTAGTTAAAAATTCATTAACAATAAACACCTGGGTGTTTATTGCATACTTCTCCTTCGATCAAACAGCCATACTCAAACATTATCATCTTACCACTTTAATTACTGTATCTTAATGTTTGACTTGCTGTCTTCCATCTTGAAGTACAATTAAATTAATTTTGCTGAATAGTTACTGCACAGGGTGGATTTTTTTTAATGGTTCAACTGCAACTTAGTTAAAATTAGTGTTTACTGCTGGTCATAAAAAAATAAAATGCTTTCACTGACTGCACTATTTCATACAATTGCAAGTAGTAATACCACTTTCCTTGAAGAAAGGGTCAAAGGCCTGACTCCTCAAAAAGGAATTAAAAAAAAATCAACCTCCCCCCAACAAACCTTTTTTATACTCAAACTACAGAGAATCAGGGGAATACCTTACACCTCTGTGACCACGGTCCTTCACAGGGCCTGTCTGGAGATCAGAAGACAATACAAGTGTCAGTCAGGTACCAGAGCTCTTCACTTTACCAGCCTGCAGCATCTTTAAAGCTACAGGTGTCTCAGCACAGGAGTGTCAAAGTTTTCTTCAAGTTGGTTTTGGAAGGAAATTCAATGTGCTTTATCCCACCAGAATAGTTTGTGTGATACGTACATGGGCCTGTGTTTCATTACTTGGAATGGGTACTGTTTTACTTAACTTCACCATATGGCTCTTGCTGCTCCTGTCTTTTTCCAGCTGTAAAAATTGGACCATGCATCACAGCTAATTTGGGGCTTTGCTTTCTTCAATGTGCCTAGTTCAGTGATCAGCTGTACACGACAAAAATGGTAGGGAAACTTAAAATGATCAGATTTTTAAAAATACTTAGAATTAACCAAACAATGCAAGTTTACATATAAGTTATTAAAAGGTTCATCCAACTCATCAAATATTCAAATGCATATTCATCAGGTTGCCACTGGCTCTTTTGAATCTGCAAAGCAACAACCTCCTCCTGCCCCAAAAGCTGGCTTTCATTTCGTTAAATGGAGTTAGTGCTTTCTAAAATAAGAATTGTCAAATTAGTGGGTTTTGGGAGGTTTTAAAATGTTCAAAGTTTGCATTAAATTTTTCTCAGGGTCATTTATCATAATTATCTGAGAACTTGGGTCCTTACTATATGCAATTTTACATTTTTATGTAACACATGCATACTAACACCAGAACCCTGTTACTACAGCTACTTCTCCCTGTAATTTGCTGTCACTGATGAAAAGATTTCACTTCTGAAAATGGAAAAAGCACTGTAAGCCACTAGTGGTGTGGATTTAAATATCTTTTCCATCCTCAGTCAAAATCTGATTGTAAGCTTTGGACCAACAGATGTTTCACAAGCCAGGGACCTCCCAAGTGACTCCAAATCTGGGGACTTCCTTTTCAAATGTTACAGCTTGGACACGGCAATGAGTGATTGGATTGGAAATGCTGCCTGCAGCAAGCTCTGGCATCAGTCCCTCTTCTCCCTAGTTAGCAGCAGTGCTCCTGAAGTCTCTTCTTAGCAAACATTGCTGCTCCCTTCTCCAGCATGGGAAGGAGCATAGACTATAAACCAAGGGTCGAATGCAAAACCTGGAAATTCTCAGGCTCTGCACAGAAAATCCTAATTTCACACAGGACATGACAGGCTGACTGGGAACTTTTTGACACAAGCAGTCAAAGCACCCATAGTTTAAGGTAACTAAATCCTTCAGGTTTCAACATCCAGGAGGATATTTCTCTCAGAATATGCAGATGCAGGCTACAGCAGATGGCTGTTTTTTTCCCTTGAGTCAAAGTGATGAACCTCAAATCTATTTGTATGTGGAGTAATATTTATACACAATAAAGGAATTAAGACTTCGGTAAAAAATTTTGTGCCAAATACAGAAAGGAAATTTGTTAGTGAAACCAATATCAAACAAAAATAAATTTATTTAATAACTTACACAGTAGAATTCCTTCATTGCACAAACCATGTTAATGCCTGTTGGATATTACATTCCTTAATAGAAAACCTGTAATGTGGAGGTGGGGAACCCCAAAAGTAAGCTACATTAGAACTAGGTACCATATAGCTTATGCAGCCACATGAGAAATGTTTTCTTTGTTATTACATAGGTAGTTGGTTCTATCAGCTAAAGCATAGTGACTTGGATTTGTTTTATGCATATTGGATTTTGTTCTATTACTTTCCAAGAGATTGTACTCCCCTGAGTCAGCTGTGTTCATTGGTCAGAATAAATTCCAGCATCTGACACCATTTCCATTAATCACAGACAAGCCAGTATACGTGAGCAAGATAATAGAAAGATAAAAACAATATCTGGTGAAAGGGAAACATTGTTTATGTATGCTGTTTGTACTACTGGAGAAGGTATCTGGAAGGCATTTTTTTGCCTTTGACAGACAAAGTGAAAGATGGGCTCTGTCTGAAGTACTCACTGTTCAGGGGAGAGTGTCTGGAACCACACAGGTCATGTAGCACCCTCGTAACACTTCTACACTCCATCACAACTATGGCTGTGCTACAGCCAGAGCTTCCCCATCTATTTGCAAGCAATCTTAAGATAATTTGCTACTAAACAGCTGTGAAATTAATTTTTATTACTTTGATGTTAAGCTGGATCTGTGAAGCTGAATACTTCACCCACCCACACATCTGTAAATAGCGTATTCAGTATTAAATATCTTCCTGCCCATTACAAGTTAGGTATCATGGATCTAAAACACAATGCATTTTTCTTCAACTTTTTGAGCAGTCAAGACATTTCACTTAACCCTGTTGTATTAAGCCAGATACGACACAGAGAAGTTTACAAAAAAAAGAGCATAAATTATATTTGTCTAGAAACAGCCTTAAAAGGGAAAAAAAAAATGAAAAAGTAGTGCCTGACACCCCAAATCTATAAAGCAGGTAGTTGGAATTCCAGTAGCTCTGGTTCTCAGTGGCATACTAAAGACACCACAAAGACACCTATTTTTGTATATCAACAATGCAACAACACCAAGTCTGATTAAATTAAGGCTTTGTTTCTTTAACAAAAATAAAAGTTAGTAGCCTTCACTACCACAGGAATAAATAGTCAGAGTTGTGGTGCTGTGCAAAGGAGGCACGATATGGAAAACTGCACTGTGAGCACGCTGGGTCTGTGGCAGCACCGCTGCAGAACTGAGGGAAACAAGCTGAACCTCCAGGATTCACAGTGTTCAGCAGCATTACTTACAGTCCTTCACAATTCACTATCAAGTCCTAAACGGGGCAATCAAAACAGGATAGCCTAGGGGTGATTTTTCCTCTTGCCACTACCTCATATAAATCAAGATTGAAAAAAATTTTAAAAAAATTTACCTTTCTTGGTTAAAAATTACAGAAAAATACATTTACAAACCAGAGGAATCAAAGCTAATTGAAAGGAGGAAGGAAGAGACATTCCAATTCTTCATGTTAGATCTTATTCTGAAAAAGAACACTGTCAAAATATAAGCTCAGAGCTGGTACAAGTTCTAACACTGGATACCAAGTATTTTCTTGATAACATACAACTAGCAAACAAATACAGAACTGGATTATTTTGTTTTATTCCACAAACTCACTTTCAATGTAACCTTTAGCAAATGTATGTCATTTGCAGTACAAGACTATCTAGGCTTCATGCTAGATTTCTCTGTATTTACATTATACCAGCACAGCTTTAACATCAAGGAACTCACTCCTGATTTACAGCAGAGAAAGACTAGGCTTTCTGATTTGGAACTAGAATTAAAAATAAAGAACATTTCAAGCAATTTGTTTTCTCTCCTTGTAAGTTTGAGCATTAAGGTGCCTATTCAGAACCACTCCAAAAATGCCTCAGTTCATTCTAAAAATTGTTTAATTCTTGTGCAGGCAGTTTTGATTACACTGATCCAGGTAATCTGCTGGACAGTTTAACAAAGTTGGATTATTTTTCATTTCCCAAAACACATTCTCATTGGGCTTTGGAGGACTTGGAAGTACCCAGGAATTATCTTCCAGAGAGCTCTTTCCATAAGAATGGTGTTCCTGAAACGTTTTGCCACCAGCTGGAATTGGTCTCTCATCTGTCCAAGCTTGTAGGGTCACCCTTTCTGATGGGCCATGGGCATCTCTCAGCAGCGGGGGAGACACAGCGTTGCCGAGGGCTTTGTCATTTTGTGACAGGTTTTTATAGACTACCCCAGATGTCAAATTCAGCTTTGAAATGTTCAAGTCAACACATTGCACTGGTGCAGTACAGGCAGCTGAAGGAAGAAGATAAAAAAAGATTTTAAAATTACATTATCTAATGCATTTTTCATGTACTCCAAATGTACTACAGTCTAGCAGGGATGTTAAACACAGTTTCTTCAAGCCACAAGTTTTCAGACCATATTCAGTAACTTGAAAGCTACAAACAGTATACTACCCTCACCAGTCTCAAAATGAACCCAAAAATCACAGTTTAAAACACACCCACAACTCCAAGGATATCTCCCAACTCCTATTTCAAGACAGAAACTGATGGATCTTTCTGACCAGACTGAAATGAATGCTGAAACAGAGACCATTTTCACACACTTGGAGAAATCAGCCAGATGCAGAAGACAGAATGCTGCTCCTATTCTACTGAGTCTTTCAACAGGTTGTGTTCTTGTGCCACCCAGAACCCGAATTCTCACTGCCCATGAAGCAGTAAGAGGGAAACACGTGGTGTTCACAGGTTCTCTTGTCTGACTGCCAAAACTAAGGTGACAGACTGCAATGTTCAGCCATGTAAAATTCCAGAGGAGTTTTAAACTGTTAGGAAGGGGGGGATTTTGAAACAGAACATCATCTACCTGAAATGAAAAACACACATATGAACATACGGCCAAATACAAGCAGGTCATTTTGTTTTGTAGTGATAATGTACATAAACATGTAAGCAGAGTAGGTCAGTGCTTTCTGCAGTTAAACTCACATCTTACATAGAATTTTCTAGAGCAGCTGTTAATCTTGAGCATGAATTGCAATTTTTAACTTTAGCTCTTAAGGGACAGAAAAAGAAGCTGATATCTTGGTCAAAGAATACAACTTCTATTTGTCACAATAAATTAAAATTTGTGGATGTCAGCCCAAACCATTTTCCAACAGCATGGGCATCATGTCTGAAAGACATGCTGAGGCACTGGTTATGGCATCTTTGTGCTGGCAGGTGTAAAAAGCAATTTGAGGCCTACAGACCTTCAGAAGTTCAAGAAAAAATGATTGCACTGAAAATAGATTGAAAATTTACAAAAAACCCCAAAACAAACAAAAAGAAAAATCCAACCAAAAAAACCAACCAAAACAAGCAACAAGAAAAAAAATAAACAACCCCACAAACACACATATTTGAAAATGCCTCCATACATAACAGCTAAGTAGAATCCACTTGTTAACTGATACTGTTCATGTCCCACACAAAGTAATGAACACATGTTCTGCAGAATTAATGCAACTCTGACAATGGCAGCTGGTTTGTAGATGCTAAAAATCAGTACTGGAGGTGTAAGAAGTGGAAGGCTTCAGACAGTTGCACCCACATTTTGCATAAGCCAAGATTTGTCTCTAAATATAAATAAAGATCTATCTTTATTGCATTCATAAGAGTGGCTGATGACCAAGATCAGACCTGTCCACTCTAACATACTTCTGAAAAATTACTGAAAAAAGTCTACAGATGAAAAGGCAAAACTCCACTGTTTCCTGAGCAATCAAGAATGCCTTCTATGGCTGTGGATGAACAACTGCATAAGAACTGCAGAAAATGAGACTCCTCACCAAGGAGAAGAGAAAAATCAGCAGCTGTGTAGTGGCAAGACAGGTAACTCCAAAAAAATAAGGACGTAAAGACAGTATATGATCACATCAAACCTTGACAGATCTAAGATTATTTAGACTCATTCAGTTCCCAGTTTCTCTGCTGAAGTTATTTGACAAAGGTGTTTTAGAATTGTAGGAACACACACTCACCTGGTAACAACAGGGCCAAGTCTAGAAAATGGGTTGACAGTTTGTATCAGCCAAGTACCAGAGACAAAGTGATCATTAGTCATTGCTGACCACAAAGGCAGGGAGTGCTTGGGAGGTGAATCCTGTCATTACCTCACTGAGCTGTTTAGAAACAAAATGTCTTGGTCTGGTAATGGACAGGGACATCAGAGACTGTCACCAGTACACTGTCTTCCACCAGTATTCTGAGCACAGTAAAGACCACAATTGAAAGGAGCAGAAAACAAAGGAAATTAACTATTTACCACAGTTTGTTTGACTGATAGAATAGCACTTGGCTTGAGAGAAATATATGTATGGAACAGAAGCGCTGATGAAGTGCTCACAGAAATTTTAAATACTTTATGTGAAAAATATTTAACCCTTAAAAATATTTAAGGCAGTTTTGCTTCCCCAGTATTCTGACATTCAGAAAATGTCACACTGTGTAGCATTTTGTTAGAAAAGACAGCTTTTCTGAATACAATGTAAAGAAATATAGAACCATAAGGGAATTCCACTCTTTTAAAGTCTGGTTTTAAAATGTTGCCAATTTAATACTTCATATATTCTGTACTGGGGAAAAATAGACTGCATTTGCAAAATGATTTTTTCCCCCCCTAATATGAAGTAGTTGTGGTAAAAGGTCAAATACGAGTAAACTTAACACCTCAGCCTTGTGCACATAAGCAACACTTGACTGAGAAAAAAGCCACAAGGGGAACAGAATACAGTACTGAAGAAAAAACACATCAGCAACACCTTTATGTGTGAAGTTGACCAGTATGAGACAGAAGCAAAAGCAGAAAATGGGTAAGCTGGAACCATAATACAGTCTAGCTTATCAACTTCAATTGATGAGATTCTGATAAGATATGATAGCTAGTTTATTTTTAAAATGCTACAGCTTGAATCAATGGTTTGTGTTTGTAAAAGTCTGTTATTGCAAACACTGACTTGCCTTTCTTGGCTCCTGGTGGGTTCCTCTGCAGTTTTCGTAGGACCTCAGCTTGCTTGTCAGTCACCACACGCAAATTAGACATTTCTCTCTTCAGGTCCCAATATGTTTGTTGCACACTTTCAAAACAAAATTATTACAAGTTAAATATTGCTGCCTCTAAAGCAGCCTATTAACTGCTAATAAATTGTTCTTGCCTGAAACACACTGCAAATTTTGTTAGAGTACCATAAACTGTAAATTGACTGAGCAGTACTGGGAATTACCTTAAACAGATGGACCTTTTATTTGATTTGATATTTTATTTGATTCTTGGCTGTTTCCAATATACAATGCATTATATATGGACATGCTAGGTAATAATAATAACTTCAACTCCACAAAGGAAAGAAATATGAAGAAAACTTTTCATTTCAGTATCTGAGACTAACCATCTTTCAATAAAATCAGTCATCTCAAAGGAATACTTTTAAATAAAGTGACACCAGGTTATAAAAAAGGCGGAGTGTTAACTCTGAATACCTTTCAATAAATGACCACATACCCCAACACATATTATGAGCTTAGCAATATTGATTGATTGTAATTTCAAATAATCAAAACCCAGTATTTGGGTCTTGCACCATGCATGTTGCTACACTGAATTCAGATTAAATACCCAAGACCCAAACTAAGCATACACACACAGTCCAAACTAAAATATAAGCCACACTTGTCCATATTCAAGTCATCCAATTTATGTTAATACACTGCCTTATTAGACAGTGTAAAAAATTGTGTTCTAATCCATTGTCTAAGGCAGCATAATACAAGAAACATATTTAGCAACAGCATTACTGTTCCAAGACTAATGTTTCAGGTTAATAACTGGTAAGAAAATAATAAAAAAAGAGAGAAGTCAGCATTACCATATGTTTCTTGGTAAACATTCTAGCAAAGGCTCACTGAATATCCCATTTATGTTGATTAATAATTAACTTAGTGTTCAAAGACATAAGGATGTAGTTACTTCAACTTAAACACGAAATCAATGATTTAATGTGTTTTTAATGCTTAACAGTCTGCCAAAACACATTTATTGAAGACAAATATAATGGATGAGAGTTTCCAGAATTTTTTCTTCTTCACTACATTCACCTAAAAGGCATTTATTTGAAAATAGCTCAATATCTCAAGCTATTGAGATGAGTAAGAATTAATAAGCTTTATAATGTGATGTAATGCTATCCTTCGAAAATACCAATATAGGATCGCTCCTGTGTGAAATACCAAGCACAAATATGTTCCAAATCACTCTGAGTAGTAGCTATTATGCAAGTCAATGCTAAGTGAGTTCCCTTAAAACAATGAAATAGAACTTCTAGCCACAGAAATACTTCCCCCGAATACAAACGTCCAGTTTTATAAAGCTCTGTTAAAGAACACAGGAAGCTGATATTTTAATAAATAATGTATTAAGTGTCAGCAATTCTGACACATAGAAAACCAAAATTTTCAGAATTGGTATTTCAGGAAGTTCAGCTAAACCTGTGGCCTCTCTACCGCAGACTCCTTTTGGTTCTTTGAACTCTTAAGATGTGACAACTTAATTTTAAAGCTGCTGTGGCAACCACACTTCCTTAATTCTCATGTTTTGGTCTAAAAAATATGATCAAAAATTTTAGTTATGTCAAGCCAGACCTGTCCAATATTTAACACAGAAGTGATAAATTTAAGGACAGCTCAGTGTCTGCCACCAACCAGAAGGAAAGTGCTTGGATGAGTTTTTAAAGTGTATTCAGCACGTTTACAAGCATCTTACAAAGGGTTGCAGGTACCAGAATTCCACTCTAAATCACATGCAACAGATTTTAATTGTTTTTGTGGATACTGACCTAGAATCCCATTGCAAAGCCTAATTTTCAAGGAATTTGTAATTGAAAACTAAGGATTCCCTAAGCCTGGAGATTTATCCTATACTGCCTTCTAACATGTAATACAAACCTTCACTATGACAGCCTGTTTAAATCAACAGCAAATTAGATTTGCACATTGAGAACTTAAAGTCAGATTTGCAGGCTGTTCACAAATATGAAATAACTACTTTCCAAAAAGTTAACTAAGTGCAAATGCCTCCATTTCCAGTAAAAAGCAGGATTGCTGCTACAACAAATGTTTCTCATAGGAGGTTTTTAAAGTGTTTTCTCCACAGATTTTTGGATCAGCTTGCATATTTATTACACATTCAGTATTTATATTACAATAAGCACTATACTGTCCACATGCTATTTTAGATGGCTGCCACCTGAGCATCACTTGGTGAAATAAATTTGCTCTGATCAATAATTATTTGATCAAATGATCAGTTTGATCAGAGCAGAGCTGTGTCTTGAGAGAACATCTTTTATCAGGCTGACTGTGAAGCTCCAGGAGGAACCACAGGAGCAAGCTTCCAGTCAAGGTGAAAGGACAAAGTGTGCACATTATTATCATCACTGCACCAGAGAACATACGATAGAAGTGTCTGTATGTTCTCTTTCAGTGGCTGATCTCCCTTCCCATCTCTTCAACATCCAAGGAAGCACCAAGGCCCATTGCACTAAAGCCTGGCATTGTGAAGGGCTGCTCTTCCCTCTGGTGGAAAATGGTGTAAGTGCACCAACAGGCCCAACTATAAATGTTCATGATCATCATCCCAAAATACAAACACAACAAAGAAAAACACGTACAATGATCTTGCTAAATAACTATACCTAGACTTTCAGTGAAATTCTGTCACTTGAAATAACACACCTAAAGAGTCAAAAGGATAATTTACTTGTTCAAACAAACTGTCCCTCAGTAAACTGAAAATAAAATATTTCGTACCTTTGGATATCTTGCCTTTGAAGGTGGTCTCCATACAATGGATTTTCCTCTTGAGCCTGGTCCTGCATAACAGAGTGAAGGGAAGACAGAGAATGAATGAACATGATTTCAGATCTTCTCTCTCAAAAAATGGCAGTGAAACTCCAAGTTCCCTAGTACCGAAATTCACAAGTAAGTAGTCTTCATTTGTGTTAGCTGCAGTGGGTTTCAAAAGGGAAATAAACCTCTACTAAGAATTTCCACTGAAAAACGCTTAAACTAACTACTTACACAAAGGCATTGCTCAGCCACCTCCATACATTTTTTTAGCAGCTGAACTCTCAGAATTAGAGATTGATTACCTTTTTTAATGGATATCAAAAGTCTCTCAATTTTTTACCTTTTAAACAGTCTTTTTTTGTTCTTCTCCCATCGCAGTATATAAAGGTCTTTAAGTCAATGCAAACTGTTTCAGTATAGATTTACTTCCACAGGTTACTTTTATGACAAAACATAATTCATCCCTTCAGTCTGAAAGATTACTTTAAAATTGCACATATAGGCAGCCCCACTGAATTCACCAGACTGTAACAAATCAAACACTTTGTTAGCTGTGTTTCTATCAGACCCTCACTTTGTGTAAATCCCTCCCTTTCACATCCCTTCCTTCCATGTTCCCTTCCTACCTCTAGCCAAACCTGTTATGGATTTGATACCTTTACAATGGCTTTAAGACAGCCTGTACACATTTCAAGCAACTTGTCAATAAAATGTGCACACTGTATCAACTACAATGTAAAACTTGAGTAAGAATATCTAAAAGTACAGAAAAATAGAAAGTACACTTGCATAAGGTAGAAAACATTTGAAAACCTGTTTTCCTGTTTTCATTTTCATTATTACTTTCATTACAGGTTAGCTAAACTAATATAATGAAAATAAGTAATAATGAAAATAACCAGCTGAGTTGAAATAATCCTGATTTGTCATTGCTCATTTATCACACTTGACTGTATTTCACCTGACAGATTTTCCCCGCTGAACTTTCTCAGTATCTCCCAAAGATTCAAATTCATAGCTTAAAAGAAGTTGCACTGTATTACCCCACATCTAAAAACATGCACTTTTTTATTTCCTATATTAAGCAGTTACCAGAATCAAGAAGAAATTATATTAAAGACAAACAAAAAAAAAAAAAAACAAGAAAAAAAGTGACAAAACCCCCCAAAACAAAACAAAAAGCTGTTCCCTTTATTTGTCCAGTGCAACAAAAGATGCTGGTATAAACAGAATTTAAACAGTGTCACGTGCAGTATTCCTTACAAATGCTATTTTAGTCTTTTCTCTCTGACATCATTCACTCCCACAATACAATCTGCAATTATTTATGCAGCTGTTACTCTGTTCTAGAGTTATCCAAAGACACCAGGACTGTGCACAAGTTACAGCAAGCCTCCAGACTTTGAAATTATTGAAAGCACCTGAAAGACCTCCAGACACAAGTGAAACAACCAACAGTAAGGGAAGTTAACCAAATACTTTATCATGTGCTATCATCCCCACCTAGTGGAATAAATGCAGACTCACTCAAATGCTGTGTGATTCAAAATTACATAATCATCATTATTAAGGAATATTAAGGACCATAAGGAATTTAGAACAGTCTTCCTCCTCAAACAATCACATTTAAATGTTTTACATTCACTGTGTAACTTCAATGTGACTGCAGAATCCTAGAGACTGGCACCTGTACCTTTCAAAGGTAAGATGGAAAGCAGAAAGAATGCACTAGACAATAACTTACTGCTTATTGATACCTTAATTTTCTTTTTGAGATCCTAAAAATGTCAAGGTTACAAAATGTGTCCCTCAAAACAGATATCTGCTCCAGAAATGGCAAGGAAGGGTGCCAAAAGAGGCACTTTCCTGACAAGCTTCATGCAACTACCCTAAAGAGAAACACCAGACCTCCTTAAACAAAGTTCATGACATCTTTTAACATTAGCATCCTGTTGTTGTTTAAAAAACAAAACAAAACAAAAAAAAAAATACAGATCAGGTTTTGTCCAAACTGTCTTAGTAGCCCAGCTTACTTAGAACTTATAGAACTTCAGTGGCTACTTACAAAATAATCATAAAACTTTGTTTTCTGATGTTATATAGGTAATGGCTGAGAAATCTCACCTGTATAGAATCATAGAATATTTTTAGGAATAAGTTTAAGTCCCTGCTCATTGCAGGACTGCCTAAAACTAAACTTTATAATTAAGAGCATCATCCAGACACTTCTTAAATATGGACAGGCTTGGTGCCTTGAATACTTCCCTAAGAAGCTTGTCCTATTTCCAAGAAAAATGACAATCTACGAAAATATTTAAGGTTAATTTTACCAAGATATTCAACTTTCACTCAATCATATACTTCATATTTTTGTTAACCCTTGATTTTGACTGACCATGAGATTTAAAATTAACCATTAATACAAAAATTCCTTAAAGATTAAGGTACCTTCTGCTTGGAATTTTGCAACTCCTTCCTGAGACTGTTGCACTCTTCCTTGAGTTTTTCTAGATCCTGTTCCAGACTATGCACTTTCAGGTCACTGTTCAGCTTCTCTAATTCCCAGCTAGCCTGAGTACAATTCAGACTTTTTATCACTGTAAAGAAGACAAGCAAGACAATCAGAATCCAATCTCAGTCCAAGGAATGTAACTCAATATGCAACCAGCCCATGCCCTACAAAAACATCATGTTCTGAAGAAACTGTAGTCTATGGCAACAGGGAAATGTAACACTGGTAACCCTGTTGGCAGAGGTAGTCTATATTCTGGGTTTAAAGCATGGACCTCTACTTCCTATGAATGCACTGGAGGTTTGGCACAGAGAAAAAGGAAGTGCAAGCATAAAAAGGCAATGAAATAGAAAAATCAATTTATGGCAAACACACATCATATATGACAACTTGCATACTTCCTACATGCTTTGAAAACAAGAGCCTTTTGGCCCTCAGATTTGTATTGTTACATCATTTACCATTACGTTTTCCCTGAGTTTAATATCAAGAAGTTCCAAACAGAACAACAAAAGATACAATCAAAACAAAAGGAGAAGGCATAAAAGTTACACAAATCTTGTTAGACAGAAGCAATTCACACGGTACGAAGCAACCTAAAGCTGATGCTACCACCAGATCAGTAGCAGGGCATTAAGTGAGACAGCAAGAAAAGGAAGAACATGACAGGAAGAAAACCTACAAGTCTTCAACTGCATGGTATACTCATTTCCAGATTTAATAGTTTCAATAACCTTAAGTTACACTGATACCTTTTTCTTAACCAGGGTACTCAGAGTCCACTTATGAGTAAAAATCCAAGTTACAAACAAGGATTGAAATCATCACATTTTCAGAGCTCTCCTTACAAACTCTGCAATTCTTACCTCCTGAAATGATGAAGTCCTCAACAGTGATACTAGAAATACCTGCAGTTTGTTCTTTTAAACATTTGTGCAATTGAAGTAGTGCATTACATGCTTAAGGTCCTCTTGGAGAGTAATCCAATTCAAGCACAGCCATATTCAAAAGTGCCTTTTAAATCACTGCATTTGTACAGACTCTGAAATCAGCCCATATCTCTAACTTTATACAGATGGCATTTTCTCGTAACTAAATTAATCAAGGGACTTTTTTTCTTGCATGGTGTTTTGTTTTCTGTGTCTATCACATACAGAGCACTGTTTACAACTGCAGTAAGAGAGGCTGGGTTTGGCCTTTTGGAACTGCCAGGATATACCATTAGTTTCTCCTTCCTTTTCACCAGGCTCTCTACAACCAACATCTTTCTATCTTTTCTCATTTCCCAGCCATCTAAGTAACTGTTGGTGACTGTAGCTATTGCTATACATCCTCTTGTATTTGTCAGATCCCAACAGCAAGACAAAGCAATATACTGGACTTTCTGCAGATGCCAGAGGGAGTGGATTGACTGAATGATCTTTATACTTGAACAGGCCTCTGCCCTGCTCTGAGGAAAAGGTGGTGGGGTCCAGAGAGGTACACGACACAGCCTGTAACAGCTGGTGCCCATTTCTCAAGTTTGTAAATCATCTACGGCAGAAGAACACAACAGCCTCAGAACATACACGTCATCATTCACAAGAATGAAGACAAGTTCAAAGTATCTCAATGCTGTTCATGCCTCTCTTACCTTGCCCTTAAAAGATGAAGTAGCAAAATGCATACCTTGTTGAGTTTCCACTTCAGTTCTTAGTTGTAACAGCTCTACTTCTTTAGATTGCAACTGTTCGTTCAAGTTTTTCAAGGATTCCGCACTTTCTTTTGCCTATTTTCAGAGGGGGGAAAACCCCAACCCAAAATAATTTGTGAAGCATTTTTTTATCATATCTGACAATTCAATATTTTAGAACAAATACAACAACAAAAAATACTACTATTTTTTTGGTAGCATTATTCTAGCCCGATAATGAAACAGAGGCACTTTAAGTCATTATACCTACAGAAGGCATTGTCATGTACTTTAAAAGAGTGATAAAACCAACACCACAGATCTTAAGTATATAAAGTTCATTCTACAGCAAGCATGTACAACTATGCAGTACTGACAAAGCATGCATTGAAGTCATTACTTAAAGAAGGCACACCATTTTTTCCAGTTTGCTTTTCAAATGATCACGGTCGATGCAGGCCTCTCGGTAGGCTTGGTAGGCCTTATTGACTTGTTCCCGCCCAACTGAGCTGCATTCCTCTTCCAGCCGGGAGCCAAGCACCTGAGCGTTTACCACACAAAGGAGAAGTGACAAGTTTTGTATCTTATGCTGAGAGCTGCAAAATTTTAAAAGAGCAATGGTACAGCCTGCAATATTAATCTAACAGCTTTTCCTTTTTTTTTTTCAGTTTAGATAATAAATTAATCAAATACACTGATACGGGCCAAGGTTTTTTTATGGAAGTGCAACAAAGGCTGTCTACAAATTCTGAAATCGCTAACAAAACTTAATGCTCACTAATTTATAGAATCACAGAGTAGTTTCAGCTGGAAGAGAACATTTAAAATCTCATCTAGTCCAACCCCCCAGCCATGGACAGGGACACTTTCCAGTAGACTGCTCTGAGTTCACTCCTATGAATACTTTTATGTAAGAAAAGCCAAAGCAGAATTATTTTACAAATAACTATGAACTTTCAGATGATCATCATCTCACTGCCTGCTACAGCAAAAGACAAGCAAGGCAGAATAAGCACTATCAACTGGATTGCTAGAAAAAGTGGAACAGAGTTAAAATATATTCAGTGTTTTTAATAAGACAGAAAAAAAGTCTTAGATCAAATTACAACCATTCAGACAAAAAGTTCTTACTTTAATTAAGTATTGCATTTTCCTTTTCATTCCTTTTATCCTGCACACTTACTTTAAACACAGTGTACCTCTTATAGATATTCACAACAGATTTGCACATATTTTCTTAAAAATTAGGAGTCACACAAAAAAAAAATACTAAAACTAAGCATTGACAGTCATGTATCTACCTTAAATATCTCCTCTTTCAAGCACTTGCTTGAAAGAAAGTATGGGAAAGCAAGCCACAAAGTCCTATATGTATGACTCTAAGTTTTGTCCTTTATATTTTTCTCCCCCTAATAAAGACACACAAATAGAACACAAGCCTTAAAAGCTTTCTGGAAGTTTCCATGCATGTTGAAACTGAAAACTGCAAAGGGGTAACTCCCCATATATTTTTTAAGCATACAGTTATATTAGCTATTGACAAAAACCGCAAGTCACTAACAGTCTTGGCCTTCTCAATATGCCTCCCTCGTAGAAACATTTTTATAGTACGCACACACTAAAAAGTTTTCTCAACAGAAAACGAAGTGTCATCTTCAAAAGAATTAAACTGAACAGGCCAGAGCAAAAGACACAGGGCAAAAGAAATTGTCAAGGTCAAATCCTGTTTATTGTGATTTTAAGTAACTGTTGCAGCAGCCCTCTTGTTAGAGGGTAGAAATGAGCTGAGACACAGACTTCTTGTTTATCACAACATGAAAAGGGTCCTGGTTTATTCCTCTTTACAGCTCAGCCATCCTGACTCCAACCATTCACTGACTCTGCCTGCAGCAAGCTCCTACTGTAGGTTTCCCTTGCAGTCTCTGACTGCTGGTTATTTCCTGCTAAACTGGGACTGCATGTATTGGTTTGCAGACTCTGAATGCAGGTTTTTACCCAGCCAGACTATGACTGCAAGTTCCAGCAACAGGCTCTAACTGCAGACCCAGACTGACCTCACAACATTGATTCTCTCTGCCCAGGATCTTTGTTCTGCACCATTCCCCCATCACCAGCTAACCCACTCTTTTATCACACTGATCTTTATTGGTTATAGCTGTGACTCATCAGGGGCGAGGCTGTATTGGGTAATTAACACAGCTGTTACTTATCAGGGGCGAGGTTACCTATATTCCCTTCTCCTACAAGTAGCCACATAAAAGATGATACACTCAGCAGGGTTCAGAGAATGTTAGGTGTAAAGCTCTACTCCTCTTCCCAACATCTCCCCCAAGACCTTACATAAAGGAAGTCCTGAGATAGTTTTGCTTTTTGAGAAAAAGTTAATCCTGTCTTCACCAAGAACTCCTGAGTAAGTGTTTCAGGGCTGTGCCAAGTGTGACTCAAGTTCTTCATTCCAATGCCACAAAATAATACACAATTGGAAAGCTTCTCAGAATCAATAAGACTCTCTTCCTGTGAGAAGTAATTCCTAAAAATTGTCTCAGCTCTAACACTAGGACCTATCTTTGCATCTTATATAAGAAAGCAATCTATCAAAGTCAAGAACTTCTGCAGTACAAAGACACTCGCTACTGAACAACGGATATATGTTTAACGACAGCATTCATTACTTGCAGAGAAAAACCTGTGCCCTGGTCAATTTTTAGCTTACAAGAACTTCACTAGTTTATGGGCACGAGAAACTGCCTAGAAAACAAATTCCAAGATTCATTTACATTTTAGAATTACTGCATCAAAAGCCAGCCAACCAATGTTATGCATTGCAACTTTGTATTTCATGCTTGAGGTTGTGATTAGCTAGACCTAGCTGGATATTCTCAGCAACCAATTTTTCCTTATCATTTTGGTACGCTGAGCCCAAGAGTCTTTTGATAGACAACTCCTGGATTCTGATAATTTACAAGCTTTGTACCTCACTGTTCAACAATACTGTGTAATATGTGGCCAAGCTAATAAACACCATAAAGAGGTACCCAAACTACAGTGACAAATTCTATGCAACTACAACTATCTGTCTGAATCAAAGTCACTATCTTTGCATTGCATCATATATGTGCCCAGTGAGAGTCAAAAATGCCAGTATAACACAACTACACTAATAGAAGAACAAACTGCATTTCACTTAAACAAATAAAATAATTTACCAAATAATTTTTAACATGGAAATTATTTTAAGTATATTTTGAATCCTTAACCCTCTTCTCTGCCATCCAGGAGCAAAAGAGAAGATACTACCAGAAACTGGTACATCAACTATTTTCTTACCTTCTCTTCTAAAATTCTCACTTTTTTTTTTAAGAAGGAGTTCTCCTTCTCTGTCTCCTTCAGTCGTTTCTTGATATCTTCATATGCAGTGACAAGTGCAAAGTGTGAGGCAACAGACTCATCTCCACTATATGATGGAACAGGAATATCGCTGTCTCTCTTGGGAGCACTGTCTGCTTTTTCATGGTTCAAAATACAGATGTCATCCTCTACCAACTCCTCCATGACAGCTGTTAAAAAGACAGATATAAGTGCTAAGTTTTCACAAAGACAAATTCATCAAGAGTCTGAAAACCTTTCAAAATAATACTGCAGGGTGTTTCTGTCTAAGTATGACAAGACAAAATAATCAGGAAGTATCTTAATATCGCAGAAAAATCTTGAAATCCATTTTACCTTGAAAATACACTGTTTAAAAAAGACACATTTCACTGTTACTTGATAAAAATATTTTGAGTTCCTATCAGATGTATGAACCCTCAAATTCATTTTTTATTAAGTCTTAACACCAATGTAGCATTTGGCTGGTACCAACTATCTAACTCCAAAGGAATATTATATCAAAGCTTTTGCAAGCCAACACTGAGCAGTAAAAGAAAGTACAGTTCCAACAAATCAACTACTCCTGTGGTTCCTGAGCACAAGTGCCAATGTTTCTTTATTTTTGAATGTAGATACTTATATTTTTCCAAAACTTTAAAATGGAATCTTAAAGGACACTTGTGTTTGTCCTTAAAGAGACCGCATGAGTAGCTATTCTTTCCTTGGTCACAGTAGAAAACCTCCTTCTGAACAACAATTACAGTAATTTTTGACTAAAAATATGATGAGAATGAAAACATGCACAGTAACATGACCTGCCTCAATATGTGTGGAGAAAACTTACAATAATCTGATCATTAGTAAAGTGTCACTCTAAAATATCAGGCAGATCCACATGAATGACAAATGCAAAGTAGATGTTAACACTGATTTTTTGTTACAACCTATGTAATTTAGGCACAGCAAAACATTCAGTAAGAAAATACCATCTTAGTGCAATTCTATATATTTTCCTAAGCAACAGGTCCCCAGAGAAAACCCCCAAAAGTGTTTTCCTTAAGAGTTATAAGTTATCTGGAACAAGTTTGGGGGTTTTATTTAAGAACGGGCCAACCTCCAAAGTGCAAAACCAACCAATTTAAAAAAGACACAGTGCATTTAGTTATGAACATCAAGATTACTTGTATTCCTATGCAACACTAAGAAATGCTACTAAGTGCCTGATAATATCACCCCATGTTAAACAAGCCAGTGATGTGACTTCTACAAAAAGCAGACTTTTATTTGTTCCCCTTCAACAAATCCTTAGGTTTCTGATGATTAGCTAATGAGCCAACAGAAATGCTGGCATGAAAGAACTGAGCATAATGAAGACAGCTTTTTGTACTGCAGGAAAAACTTACTTCAACAGAAAACTGACTTGATCAGCAGAACTTTGCAGAAAAGGCAGGCATTAGTGCAAAAAGCCCCATGGCCACAATTGCTGTTTTCTACTGTGTATTTGCTATTTGAATACAAGCTAGACTTCCATTTGTTTATAGATTACAAGAAGTAAAGGCCTGGAGCTTGTCTATATGGTCAAATTTCTCTCACCACGCTGGAAAGCTTTCAGAGTGCAGCATTATGAAGAGCTGTAGTACAGCTACTGCTGAACAATGGTGCTGTTATCACATTTGTCTCAATTTGCTCCAAGCCAGTTAGACAACATGATAAAAAACTGTGACAGCTCATTTCTACTAAATAAGACAGCGGTGGAGTTTTTCAACAGTGAAAAAAGGACAAGAACACTACAAACCAAAACTGAGCTCCTATTAATGGTTATGTTCAGGAGGTGAATAGATGCCCTGTATGTTGTTAGATGCATTCTGACAAAAAAAGTAGCCTAAGCTTCCCTTGTTTGTTGTTCTGCCTTGAATAATCTGTCATTTATGTGATATTTTAGTAGAAAGAACCCTGCAAAAAAGGTTTGCTTCCTTTTCATTTTAAGAACTGTATCACTCCATGCACAAGGTGACCTTGACCAAAAGCACCACATCATTCAAACTGCATTAACTGACTGAAGGAATTGCTCATTTTGTCTTCCAAGATGAGGGTAACATACCAGCTTATCCTCCCCCACTTCACCAAAGGCCCTACAAGTCTTGTCACCCATTTCATCAAATTCCCAAGAGTTTGCCTTCTCAAGGCAACACATCTCCTTTTCTCAGAACACTTGACTCAAATGTTGTTAAAGAAGTGTCACAGCTTATCATTATCTCTCGAAGAAAGCAGCAGATTTGTGACCTTGTACATAAAATAGATCTTTGTCTCCATGCTTTCCTATAGCTCCTAAACTTGAGCATCATATGTTCCCTATTTCTTGCACACATCAGTGCTACCAGGAGATGGCAACAGGACCATATTTATTCTGCATTTTGTTAACTACAAGTGCCTTTATGAGCTGCCAAGAGAGAAAAACCTTCCAAATAAGACTCAGCATATACAAACACTATTTTATATATTCAAGTACACTCCTAACCTGCACCTGCTAGGAAAACTAGTTACTCTAACATTTTTTTACTTGAAAGGTCTCATTTAGTTTATAGCATTATTCAACTTGGCCTTTCTGATGCTGCTCTCTAAGCCAGAACTGGAGATTATTTAGAAGAGAACCATGTAATTCCACATAATTCAAAGGGACTTTGTTTGCATGCTTTTCTAAATTTCTACACCCAAGATAACAGTTCTAAAAAATTCAATATACACATTTTTGGCTAATGGTATTGCTAAGTGATGACAAGCTGCCATTAAACAGTTCAAGATCAGCAGTACTATAAAAGGTCACAGTGAAATGCACAGCTCACCCAGCTTTTTTTTTTTGCTGTCAGGATAGACAGAAACCCTCAGTATAGAAAAAGAGGCTATGTCTGTAAGAAATCCCCAGCTACAGCTGTAGTCTTTAATTTCACTCAAGGACAGGAATCAAAATTTAGATTCCCCAGTACTGTATTACCTCATTTTAAAAATATGAGCTGCCAGCAACAATCAAAGAAGTGCTTTGATTATTCCACACGTTCTGACTCCTCAAATCTGGAAGAAAGATGCTAGAAGGGCTTTCAGGATGGTTCACCAAGTCCAGCCACAGACCTCTGTCCTGTTTTAATCTGTTTGACTTCTCCTGATTCAAAGTCACACTTTTATGCACTGCTGAAAATGCCCCAGAGCTGACACTCTGAAACATCTGAGTGAGTTTTGACCTCTCTGGAGCTGCAATTCATGAGATAATCTCTCCTACAGTAACCAGTTCAAGTGGAAGGTTTCTCACTAAAATATTGAAGTAATATACTGACAAGTTAATGTCTATGAGTACAACTGATGTCCATCTCGGCCTCCTTAAGGCAAACTTCACAGTCCCATTTACCACACATCCCATCCCAAGAAAAGTCTCCCTAATATTTTTTTACTCCGTTTACTTCAGCACATTAGCTAAATATTTTGCCTGTGATAAGTATATTGCATTTACACTTTAGGAAACAGCCTACTTAAAAGGACTTTAATCTTTATGTCCAAAAATAGATACATTAAATGAGTACCGGTACTACTGCTTGTATTAAATAACAATAACTTTTGTTTAAAAGCCAACAAACAAAAATGCAACCTGAATACACTGTTGACAAGAAACAGTATTAAGTTCTAGCAGGACTAAGGATGTTCCCTGTTTATAAGCAAGTGAGTTTGAAGAGGCAGCACCACTTACATTTTCTTTCACATAAAGTGAAGAAAAGAAAAATTAACAGGAACCACTTCTGTTGCTCAACAAAGGTTATAGAACAGCTTTGATTCAATACAATAAATATCTTGAGCAGAAGAATGTTTTCCCATGTCTTACTAATGCTTGGCAAAAACATAGCTTTCCTCTTTAAAGAGCTTTATGAAAACTAGTCATTAACACCATGGGAGGCAGTTAAATATGAAACACATTCTACATACAAGGAACATGGGATGCAGAGACTCTAATAGCAAACAGACCACTGCACAAACAGAGCTCTGTAGTTTGAAGTGCTAATCTTATTCTCCAATCAGAAGGAGAGATAGTAAAAGCAGGATTACATTAATTTTTTCCCAGTATGAAGCAGATTCTCATTTTGGCCTAACGGTTGATTTGAAAGAAAATAAAACACTTTTCAAAATATTTCCAAATATCAAATGCAAATAATTTCAAGGTGGTTGTTTTCCTGTTTGCCTTCCAGACTCAAAGGGTTTGACTCCATAATGGAAGTAAGAACAGATGACAGCTGTTGATAACAACAGCATAATTTTTGTACTGATTTATCTTGCCTTACATAGAAGGGTATACATATATGCATGTAGACATAAAAACCCCTTTAAATTCAAGAAATGCCTTTGAACCAAAGGAATCCTGAGTGAGCATGTTACAACCTTCACCTTAAATTCAGAAAAGCTGTACTGATTTTTTTTTTCTTTTTTTAAAAGACATTTCAGCACAGCAAGGAATAACACAGAATTCCTGCAGCCAGCATCAAAAACTCCACACAGTACTTGGAGCATTTGACACAAGATGTTAAAACAAGCAAGACTTCCAGTCTCTTTAAGCATCCATCACTTTGCATCTCTCTTTCAGAAATCTTAGGCTCTCTTTGATTCCAGTTGTGAACAGACTGTTCTACAGAGAAAGGCATCACTTTTTACACATACTTGCTCCATCTTTAAAGAGCAGAAAGAATTCACACACACACCCACATATCTCAGTAGCTGCTGCTTTGGGCGGTGTTCATCCTTCCGTACGGCCAAAGTCCACAGGCCCAGTGCCCTCCCAGAGAGTCCCTGAGCACAGCGGCACAGCCCGGCCCCTCCGTGTAATCTGTGCTCCTTCAGAAACACACCAGCATGTGAGTTACATCAGACCTCCAGAGCACTTTCGTTTTATTGCCTTCAGGAAATGGAAACTCACTGTCTCGAAGCTCACACACCAGATCACTGTAGCTCATCTATCCTGAACATCTGGGTAAATTACAAAAGCCAAGCAAAACCTCCTTAGGTACAACAGCCAATTTTTTTCAATTTCAAGGTTTTTACAATAAATAATCTACTCTCACAAGGACCAGAAAAGCAATAAAAAGCCCATTTAATGCCAACAGCACCTGATAAATTTTACTTTCTCTGAAGTGTGTCAGACTCCAGTACCTCCACTGCTAATTTGCAAACCTTATGCATCCTCCGTATAATGTACTCAATCTGCCTTTCTGTGGATGCTGTCACAATAATCACTTTCCCTGACAACTACCTGAAAAGGGAGAAAATAAAAGCCCAGAAGTAGGAGTCAATAAAATATTATCCTTTCAGCATCATATAATCCTGTTTATTAAACTATTACATTTAATGTTGAAACTAATTAGAAGCAGTACTGCCAAAGAAACATAAGTAGGAGCAAGATGGCTTTTGGCTGTTAAACATTTCTAGCACCAAATATAAGTATCTTAAAAGGTTAATGAAACCCTTCTTTTGCTGTTCATTCATTCCCATTTCAAAAGGTTTATACAGAATAACCATTTCCAAAAGTTTAGAGGATTTGTTTTGGATTTTTTTTTTCCTTATCTTCTTCTGAAAACCAAACAGCAGGTCCTACCTCCCAATCACGTTTCCTTCTATTCAATTAAACTGCCAGATTAATTACCACTCAGTAAGTTCACAAGTTCAGTGATAAGCCTTATGTAATTGCACTAACTTTTAATTCAACTGAAAATGTGCTTCACCTGTTACAGCTACTGGAAGGAAAGTAAGTCTCACCGATGGCCTTTTGTCATACTGCAACTCACTAACACAACATCTGCAGGTTTCCAAGACACAATTGGACAGGATGCCAGCAAATCTGAGCCTGGCTCCCTTTTACAGGGGGACCAGATGATCTTCCCAGGTTCTTTTCAACTTGGGCTGTCTTCTAAAATTCTATATTCAGATTTATATGGCAATATTTCAGAACTTCACATAAAAACACTGTATAATCATGTAAATTAGTTAATTAATGCAATTACGTATAAACATTTAGCAAAAACATAAGACTGATTCCAAAGTGAACCATGGGTTATGTACACAGGTATGGAGTCTCCTTCAGCAGAACTCCCCGCTGACTCCTACCAAGCTGGTTCCTACCCTGACCCCTTTGTTAATCCCATCATTGCCATCTTAGCAAACTGGATCTCATTATCACTGGTTTATTTAGTATGGACTGTCAGACTTCCTCTGTCTATAAAATCTCTGTGAAAGAATGAAAACATATATCAAAAGGCAAACCCACACTGCATTTTATCCTGTCTTCTTCTACATGTTCTCTTTTTTCCTTCAAATCCTGTTTTAAAGAAACCAGGTACGGGTAGCATGTGCAGTGACAGGGGAGTTTCCACTTTCTTAAGTAGGCAACCCACGTTTAACCTTTTATAGTGCAAAATCTCCAATTCAATGCATCTATTGAAATAATACAAACATTACTGCATTTGCAACTCTATGCAAACTCTATGATTTTCCAATGCTGTGAGACAAAATTATTCTATTTCTGTGCCCTGAGTACACTAAGCACAGTTTGTTCATATATTTGACCAATAATTTTCATACTTTCCCCACCTTTTGAGTGTCACATAGAAAAAAGAGATACGCTGAAAACCAAAGTAGAATACTTGCTGAAATTTAGGAAATCTTAAAACTATCTCTATTTATTACTCGTTTTCGCTGCACAAATACATCACTTCACCCTCTTTGCTCTTTTGAAAAAACTTTTTACTACTTAATTTGCATTGTAAAACATAGCTAATACTTGGGCAATGGTCACCTGACATTTTTTCTAAACTGCAAATGCAGCAAACAAGGTTCTGAAAAACTATCAATTTTAGCAAAAAATACAGGTTTTGGGAGTGAGAAGGTGGCTTAACCCTTCATATAGTCTAATCTAGAGTTCAGTCAGCCACTTGTGACTTCAATGAGAGTTTAGATGAAAAAAATCTCCTTAAAATTTGAGGCAATAGTCACCTACTTAAGTTATAGGGCAACTGTCTGATAAACACTTCTAACAAAAGTCCAGTTATTAAACAGCAACTATTCAAAGAACAAAAAGAAGTCATTATCTTAGATTTCTTTTGGTTTCTACAGTAATTCTAGAAGAATTACTAAAATTCTAAAATAGATTAGGGAATAGGTAACTTGGACTATTAGTAGCACGTGATCATACACCACCCAGGAAATGACATGTTTCCCATAGGCCATACCAACATTTCCCAGAAAACTGTCACAGAAGAGAAACTGACCTTTGGAGTCCAGAGCAGACTTAACTGTCCCGACAATACTTCTCCCCTAACTCCACTTTTTCCAGAGCCTGCTTCCAGCACACTGATTCTACTGCATGTATACAGTGAAAGGCAGTGGGAAAATTAAAGATTCCTTAAGAAACAAAAAGCTCCTAAAAGCACTCACTGGAGTTGACACTCACTTCTAAGTTGCTAGGGGACCAATTTAATTAAGGAGATAAGGTTATTTTCCCAACCAGGTGAAACCACAGGATTTAAAGAGACAATTTCTTAAAAGCTGAAAGCACCACTAGCATATACAACTACCTCAATGCTCATCTGAACTTCCTTCCTCCAAACTAACACGGCCTGCAGCACCTGTATTCCTGTCAGTTCCAACAGTCCATCATGTTTCTGTTTTCACACCCGTAGTCCTACTTTGCTCATTTCCTTTGCCAAACTCCTCCCTGTACCAAGGCACAAACTGCAGCTCCAAGAACCCACACAGTTTTTCAGCTTGATCAGAGGCAGCTTTGTAACCAGCCTGACTGCCTGCCCGAGACCCAACCCCAGCTTGGTAGCGGTACCTGTAAGCCTTGCTCACCGCCCCCATGGGATAACCCCTTTATTCCGGCCAAGTGTGACCGGGCAGGGGCACGGCACAAGACCGACAGCCTGCTCCTTCTGAAACTCAGGAAGTTCCACTTCAACATAGGGAAGAACTTAACATGAGGGAGGCAGAGCACTGGAACAGGCTGACCAGGGAGTGCGTAGAGTCTCCCTCTCTGGAGTCATTCAAAACCCACCTGCACGCCTTCCGGTGTCACCTTTAACCTGCTCGAGGAGACCCTTGGAAGGGGGGTTGGACTAGAGGATCTCCCTTCCAGCCCTTAAAATTCTGGGCTTCTACAAGGACGACCCTATGTTAAGGGGAGAAACGAAAGAACAGCCTCTTTTCCCAGGCGGAGTCGCTCCTCTTCCACGGGGCACGAAGCTCCCCAGCACTCCAGGGGAGCCCCGGCCGGGGCCGCCCCACGTCCACCCCCCCGCCCCGGGACCAACCTGTCCGGGCCCCGCTCGGCCGGGCGGGTCAGCGGCGGGCGCTCAGCTCGGCGGGGAGGCAGCGCCGCCCCTCGCGGTCTCCGCTCGGGCACCCTCGGGCGCCCATCGCCCCCACCCCGCCGGCCCGGCCGCTCTTTCGGCCTCCGCCACCGCGGGGAATTCCCGGGGCTCGGCGCCGCCCCCGCCGCCTCCGAGGAAGTCAACAAACGCCGCTCCCGGTCCCCTCCAACGGGCGGGCGCCGCTCCCGGAAGGAGAGAGGCGGCTCCGCCGCCTGACCGGGAAGAGAGGAGGGAGGGCGGACTGCAAGTCCCGGCGTGCAAGCGGGGCGCCGCCCGGCCCAGCCGAGCACCTCGGGAAGCGCGGCCGAGCGCTGGCTCCGCCCGGCCGTGGGTGGGACTTGCCACCGCCCCCGAGCGGCCTGGAAGCTGCTGCGGGTCGGCACTCCCACCTGGAATGGTCTCACAGGATCGCGGCGTTGTTAGGTGTGTAAGGGATCTCTAGAGATCATCCAGGCCAAGCCTCCTGCCAAGGCAGGGTTACCACCAACAGGTGCTACACTGTCGCGTCCAGGTGGGTTTGGAATTCCTTCAGAGAGGGAGACTCCACGACCTCCCTGGTCAAGCTGTTGCAGTGCTCAGTGTAAAGAAGTTCTTCCCCACGTTAAGGTGAAACTTCTTGTATTTTAGTTCACGGCCATTGACCTCTGTCTTGTCTCTGGGCACGAGCAGAAAGACTCTGGCACCATCCTCTTAGCAACCACATTTGAGATATGTGTACGTACTAATGAAATTCCCTCTCAGTCGTCTCTTTAGACTAAACAGGCCCAGCTCCCACAGTCACTCCTTAAAGAGAGGCCCCTGATCATCTTTGTGGCCTCCACTGACCCGATCCAGTGACTCCTTGTCTTTCTTGTACTGAGGAACCCAGAACCGGGTACAGCACTCTCTCATCTGGCAAGGGTACAGATGTGCTTCCTGCCAGCCCCTACTCTTCCAGCACCACTGGGCATTGTCACTAAAATCCCTCTTTCGTCCCTTTTCTGAGGCTCACTGCACTCCCTGCCACCATTCAAAATAAGGCTGTAGCAAAGCAATACAGATCAGTGACTTTTAGGAGGAGCTGCCCCCAGCTTGCTCCAAGTACTCCTCAGCAGAGGAGCCCATCCAGTTCGCATTCTTCAAACTCTTACCAGCTTGTTGATAAGTTACACCTGCACACAGCTGAAGACCTAGTGAGACATGTTGAAACATTTTACATTCATACTCTTAGGGTTTTTTTCTCCCCACAAGCCAGTGGCAGAGATGAAAGGCAGTGGATGCTCTGTTGCTACAGCGAGGTGAAAGATCATGGCAAGTAACCTCATCTGCCAAAGTCATAGCTTTTGTTCCTCCACCGAGGTCGAAATAAAACAAGAACAAATCTAAATTGCAGATCAGGACCTCTGTTACAAGGAATAAAAGCAAGCTGATTCAACAAGTCTAATGTAGATCTACAGGGGAGAGCAGCTGTGCTGTTCAAGACTAATTTAAAACTAAAGGGAGTCTCCTTTGCAGCTAAAAAAACAAGCAGTTTGCTTTTATGTTGTGAGAGTTCTCCAGCCAGGTCCCAAAGGACTTTTGGCAACTGTGCCACAAAGTCAGCTGGAGCAAAGGAAGTGTACTAACGTGCCAAATTGATCTATATATGCAAAAATATTGCAATATTGTGTAGTCCTTAAATGCTTAAAGACCAAATGGAAACAGGACCCCTGCTGTGGGTAGGGAATTGTTATTTGGATGGGAATCTAATTTAAAAACCAAAACCACAAGTTCTCTATTAATCATGTTCACAGACCTCAAAACAACATTTTTTAAAGGTTTGTAGCATACTACCATTACTAAGATTTTCACTAGAAGTTTACATTACATGTAAACTGCTTTTTATTTTATAAGCCAAAGTAGTACAATGCTGTTTTCCACTTACTTCTTAGCAGGAGCTGTGGCCTTCAATTGAAGGGCAAAAAATACTATTTTCAAGTTAACACCTCTTTGTAACAATTTATATGACATGGATACAAATGTGTTTGCATGTTATTAAGTTACAGAACAGAAGTATTAGTACATAAATTGATTTGAAATAGCGCCATTCTGAAATCCAGAAGGAAAGCACATAAGGATTTGGGCTATCAAATAAGCCCACTATTTTGGTGGATAGCATTCACATTTATTTTTAATGTATTTAATTTGTAATCTTTTTCCCATTAAAATACACAGTTGGCATCTCATCTACAGAACAGTTAAACAAAAAATAGCCACAAACAATGGCCAGTATTGTAAAACCTGGTGCTACTTAAAACCAGCTGAAAAACAGTCATATTAAAATTCACATCAGAAAGTTCAAATAGTAGAGGTCTGGTTTTGTTTGTTTGTTTCTTTGAAATGTTGAATGTTTAGGTGGACAACTGTTCATCATGTCATATATCTTTTCTGAAAGAAACATGCTTTGATTTCTGAAGAGATAAAAATGAATTTATTATCACCCCATTAGCACACAAAGCACTAGAACAGGGTATGGATTAAAAAGCTAATTAAAAGTGTAAAACCATACATAGTTCAGATGCATATGGGCATGCATTGTTCTGTTGAACAACTAAGAAATAAAAAAAAGATAATGAAACATACCATTAGATTGACAGATTTTTCCTGTAACACAATCATGTTGCTATACAGCTGTTTGTAAACTGTCCAGCCTAGAGCTTGGAAGCTACCAAGAATTATCTTTTAATTAGCAAGACATTTCCCTGTACTTCAGTCTGACATCCTAATCCCAGCACGTGTTAAGCACATACAAGGGAAATACATTGCCAGGCACAAGTATAAGGGCTGCACAACCAGAATACTGGGCTTTTAAAACACAACAAAAAACCCCACCAAAAGCAAATCCCAACTCTTTTCAGACTTTAGCAAATAATTCACCATAACAGATGGCCACAAGGAAGTGTGCCAGAACATCTGGTGTCAAAAGGTGTGTCTTCAACTGAGACTAGTAACTTTCCAGTACTAAATACATTCCAGTTTCATGACCCATCAGAAAGGTGTGTTAACTGATTCCATTGTTTGTTTTGCAGATTTATGGGAAGACTGTTTTGCTACAAAAGAGAAAAGTTAAAAATTCTATAGTGAAAAAAGCCCACTGACCAGCAATCAAATACAGTTGTTTGGTTTAAGTAGTATTAACTGACACCACATCAGAATTTCACCTAGAAAACTGTGAATAGAAGATAAAATATTCAGAAATGTTGAAGCCCCAGATGACACTGTGAACCCTGGTAGTGTTCAAAGACAGGTTGGGTAAAGCCTTGAGCAACCCTGTCTAGTGGAAGTTGTCCCGTGTTGGGACTAGAGGCTCTTTCAGGTCCGTTCCAAACCCTTAACATCCCATGATGATTCTATGGCAGTTAAAAATCTCTGAAGCATTAGAAGTGTGTGCCTAGAAGAGCTTACTCCCTGTACTCTGTTGAATTCTCTTGACTCCTTCTATTATGTGTGATTTAAATAAGTACAATTAGAATGATACAAAATTCTCATTGCATATAATTAGAACAGAACAAACTTGATATAAAAATCAGCATTCTATGAACCACATTACATTAGATTTCTCTTTGGCAGATGCAAAGGCTCTGTTAAACACATCTATTTGTACAGTGCAAGTCCTTGCAAATACAAAAATAAGTCATAGTTGCTTTCTTCTGATCCCTTTCTGTGCTTGACAATGTACAGAAGCAACAGAAAACCTGTCCTGCTCAAAGATAATGGCTTAGCAGTTTTTATATTCTTTGCAATCCTACACCAGTCAAAGTAGGACACAAAGCTGCATTACAGTAAAAATTTGGAAGTACCAAATAATAATACATGCAACTAAATTCTTTGTTGTGTATTTCTTTAGACTGCTGGTAAAGCATAAATAATATTTAAAATAAGTCTGCCCCAGCACAAACCAGCACAGTCTGTTCAAGGTCAGTAGTTAGGAGTAGAGGTAGAAAAAGGTGAAAAGAACCCACAAACAAACCAAGCCCCAAACACTACACTGTGATTTCTGAAGTGCATTGTTTATAGATTTATAACAAATCAAGCCCTTTATTAGACATAAAAGAAAAAAAAAAAAAGTCCGTGCAGAAATATGTGCTCTGCAAGATCACGGGAAATATGCTAGCCTTGCCAAAATTACTAAACTTTGTAAGATGACTAGACTGCTTTTTTTTATCTGTCTATCTTGACAGATGCAGGCCATACTGGGACATAAATCTTCATGGTTTTGGTGACTCTGGCAGGCAGCTGGAACTTATTCTGTCCTGGCCATTGTTACAGGGCCTCTTTAGGAAGGCTATGAAAGGAAGGATTTTGTCAGGAAAATCCACAAACGCCAGAGGTTTATGCCCAAAAAAGAGATAGAGGAGTCCTTCAACTTTATTTGAGTAAAGGGAGAGAGTGCACTGTGACACACACCCACTGGGTTTTCTCTCTTGAGGTTTAGGAGGGCACAGCTTCCTTTTATCCTGAGCTCCCAGCTGCATGTTGCCCTTTCCCCACAGCTGAGGTACTTGCAAGGTACAGCCTTCCTTAACTGCCTACCACACATTCCCCCCTTGAACCTACATTTTTACCCCGAAGTTCAGGCTGTGCAGACCCACTTGTTTGTTCCAGAAGCCAAGATGTCTGTGCTCTACAACAAACCCCCTGCCCAAAGTCAGCAGAGGTACTAAGACCTATTTCAAAGGTGCCCATACCTTCACCCAACAAATTGCTTGTAAAGACATTAGCTTTCCTTTCAATTTGATTTAAAAAAAAAGAAAAAAAAAGAAAAAAAAAAGAAGGTCTCTCTGGGGGAAATTATTTAGGATATGTTTATACTTGGTTATTTTATTAGGATTTTTTATTAATTAAAATGCGGAAGCATAACTGAATAGTTTTATGACTAGCAAAGAGCAAGTGAAGACTAAGAACCAAAGAGAAAAAGCCCACTTTTATTTTCTTAACAAAAGTGATACATTTTCCTTAATTAATTCCGAGGTATTTACAGTCCCCTGAGAAAACTATGACTAAAACCCCCCACATAGACTCAGTCCTGTATGAGGGACATGTGTGGGTGACACTTTCAGTGAACCAAATGCTTTATGGACACTACCCTGAAAGATCATCTTTCTTATGAACCTTACAGCAGCATATAAATTATCCCTATTGCAATAGCAAATGGCCTTGCAGAATAATTTCTAAACGTTTAGTTAAAAAGATTTGAGAAAGAGCTGTCACCAGGCAGGGCTTGCTGACTTGGGTTCCTGTGCTGGAAAAGGTTATGAATACAAGTTTCTGTCTAAGAACTGTCTTACCCAGCTGCCAGCAAAGATGAAGCTCCAAACTAAAAAGCTGACAAGCTCCGAGACTGCTGCTCGGGTCCGGTCTCCTCACACCCGATGCTCTCGCAGCGTGATGTTTCCCCTCACATCACTCCATGCTCCGGCCGCCGGACTGGCTCTGCCTGATGGATTCAGCGAGCCCTTGAACAGCTGCAGAAATGCCCGCAGGATGCTGGGCAGCGGCTGAGACCCTGGGTCGGGGCGGAGGCGCCGCGGGCACAGAGGTGCTGCCCTGCCCCGTTGCTCCGACCGCGGCTCCTGGCGGGAAGCGCCGTCAGGCGGGTGAGGGGCGCCGCTGCTGAGCCCCTTTCCCCTCAGCGCGGGCAGAGCCCCTTTCCCCTCAGCGCGGGCAGAGCCCCTTTCCCCTCAGAGCGGGCAGAGCCCCTTTTCCCCCTCAGCGCGGGCAGAGCCCCTTTCCCCTCAGAGCGGGCAGAGCCCCTTTTCCCCCTCAG
>VZUI01028286.1:0-21931 GCA_013401135.1 Cettia cetti
ACATTAGCAACCAAAAAAAAAAAAAAAAAAAAAGTGTTTACTTGAGGTTGAAGTCAGAGGCAGCTAATCCAAAAAATGTAATTAAGTAAAACAGTGTACAACATCAGTATTAAAATGCCATTTCCCATTGGTGACTTTACCACGTTGGAGTTTTCTGAACAAGTTTTATTGAGCAAAATAAGATAAAAGATTATGTGTTTACTGTCTCTCCAGGAATGTAAAGGTCTAATTATCCAAACAGGTTTGTTTTTATTATAAAACTAAACTCTGGAGGTGTCTAGAGAGTTGGGTTTTTTTCTTTAAATCAGTAGTCTAACAAGGATTAGAAAAGACAAAACTCTGTTCAGTGTTTCTGACAAAGTAGAAAGGGTGAAAACATAAATAAGGCTTTAATTTGGCAAAATATAATACAATGCCTTCTGCTATCCTCAAATGAACGATTCCCCCGTGACTTCACTCTGCAAGAGAAACACAAATCACCAGGTCAGAGGAGCAGCCTCCAGGGGAAAATCCAGCACCTCACCACATTTCCTTGGTGTCAGCTCACAAGGAAGCCCAGGAGAACGAGCCTGGCTGGTGGAGGCTGAGCAGGAAGAGCCTCCCAGGGCAGAGGCCAAGGTGCAGCAGCACCTCCCTCCCACCTGAACACCCGGGTACCCCCTACCAGCTCTGCTGTCCCTGTACTACAAAGGCAGGAGCATAAACACCACCTGAATCAGGAATACAAGCCCCCATCCTCAGCAGGTAAAAGGGAGCTCTGACATTCCTTGCTCAGGATTTAAAAGCCATGTGGATGCAATACTAGGGGACATGGTCAGTGTTGGCCTTGGCAGAGCTGGGGGAATGGCTGGACTCACAGTCTTAAAAGGTTTTCCCAACCTTATTTATTCACTGATTCTGTGATCTGATTCTAAAACGTCTCATATTCTGACACTAGAGTTGTTTGAACAAAGTCCTGTCAGAAAAACTCTTTTTCTGACCCAGAGATGGGGTTCCTGAGAGGTGTTCTAAAGACTTTTTATTCCATTCTCAGTTTCATGAGAAGGGTGAGACAGTTGTTAAACTTCACATTATCACAATCAGAAGCCAAACTATTTCCTAATTATATTATAAGTCTTTCTTGGCTTTTTAGTTTTTGCCACACTAATGCTTCTAAGCTAGTAATTTAAAAATAGGTCTTACTACAATACATCTTTTGTAGTTCTATTTCTCCTAAATATCTAGCCTATTTGCAAGGTCACCATTTGAAACTTGTTTCCATTTCTCTCTCAACAATGCCTGTCCTATTCCATGGCCTTCCTAAGTCAGCATAATTTACCTCAGGGTTTGCACACAGATGCACAATACTACGTGAGCTTTCTGTCATGTTTTGAGAACTCCCTACAAATCCATTTCCTACAAAGCCTTCCCAACAGCTGAACTGCTCACTGCCCACACCCACCTGGCTGTAGTGCCCTCATCCCTTTGACAGCATTTGGCTTATTGACAGCAGCAGCTTCTTGAGATGACCCACGTCCTGGGTAAGATTCACTGCCACATTTCGTCTTTTCTCACTCACTTCCTGCAAGAAGGACAAAAAAAAAAAATCATTAAAAACTCATTTACAATCTAATTACCAAGAAAGCCTAGGATTAGATCCTCTGTATAAAATTACAGCTCGTGGAGCAGATTGGAGCAATTCTTGTCAGTCAGAGGGTTATGGCCACATTTAAGGAGAACACGGTTCAAAGTCAAGGAGCCCTTTCCTGCTGCAGGGAATCACCTGCACATCCAGCTCCTACCCTCCCTGCTTCCAGGAATTGTGCTGGTATCCACAGCTGATGCAGCCTCCAAGGTTATTTCCCCACCAGCCTGGCTGAACCCCCCACAGACGTGGTTTATAACACAGGTTGGGGTGCACAGGGATGATTTCTGACCCCACAGCTGGAACAGCAAAACTCCTGGGCCACCAGGGACTGGGTGTGATTGAGGATCTGTGGGATGGTGCCCTCAGCAGTACCCAAAACCCCAGCCCAAGGCAGCTCCAGCAGTGAAACAGCATTTGGAACAGCTGCCTGGAGATCCACAGCCTTCCCCACCCACAGCCATCCCATGGATTCACTCTCTGCTCCAAACCCCTGGGAAATTCCCACTTGCCAGCAACACCTGGACTTGGACAAGGGCTTCACAAAGTCCAAGCATCAGAAAACACAGAGAAAAGGTGAAATGAAAGCTACCACGAGCTAGAAAGTTTCCTGTGCTGAAATGAAAATGCTGAGCTTGTGTTTTGAAACAAAAATAAATGTCTTTTTTTTTTTTCCCTAGGAATTCGACAGTTTATTAATTGGGAAGTGTCACAGCTGAAGATGGACTCTCCCCCTCCTGCCTCCCTGCCTGTCAGCCTTGCTGGGCTAACAGTGCTGTGTAATCCCTGTTTTATTATCTTTATTGATTAACTCCTCCAGAAGCAGAGAGCACTCCACATCTAACACACCCCTCACTGCTCCTTACTCAGCTCAGAGCACAGACATGCAGATCACCTGCAGGAGAGCTTTTCCTTGAAATTTAACAGCTAAAAATAAGCAACTCTACCATGGTGTCAGCAATGCAGAAGTACCCAATTCTCCACAGGAGCACAGAGGTGTTTGCAGGCGCTCAGCATCCGTCAGCCCCACTCTGGTGTTACCCAGAGAATGAGACTGATGCATAATGTGGCTGCAAATCTCTCCCCAGAGCTCCAGGGAAATTAGAGGGAGTTCAGACAGGGCCATTTTCCCTGCTCCCATTTGGTTGGAAATGCAGAATGAGCAGTAAATCAAACTCAAGCACCTGCACCATAACAGACACAATTCCAGGCTCAGACAAGAGAACAAAATCTCCAGCAAAAAAGCTCTTACTCCTGTGCAACTGGTAAACATTTTTCCACTGTAAAAAAATCATTGGGATCTGTATTTGGGTAGCCTTAACCTGCTTTACCCTTATTAAAGTAGAAAATCAGGTCTGTCAAGTCTGAGACTTGGCTTAGCAGTCTCGTACAGACTGATGGGAGTGGAAAGGCAAAGGCAATTAGCAGCCCAGGAGGTGAATTAATCCAGCACTGACCAGCAGTGAGGCAGCAGCACAGAAGCAGCAGGAGCAAGGAAGGAGCCCTCAGTCCCTCTCTGGGAACAGCTCCTCCCTCCCTCCCTCATTTACTGCATCTCCCTTCTGTTTTATGACCTCACTAATCCCAGGCAGTGTTCACTCATGAATTATAGACACATCCCCAATCCTCCCAGGGCCAATCCTGACTAGATCCTGATGGATTTGAGCTCAGCACAGTCCTCCTGCAGCTCCTGCTAACCCAGAAGTGCACAGCTGCCTGACACAGCCACTGCTGAGCCCCAGCCCTGTGCTCTCCACAACTCAGGGGGAAGGGGAAATTTAGGTCAGATACACAGAAGAAACCCTTCCCTGGGAAGGTGGTGAGGCCATGGCAGAGGGTGCTCAGAGAAGCTGTGGCTGCCCCTGGATCCCTGGAAGTGTCCAAGGCCAGGCTGGACAGGGCTTGGAGCAGCCTGGGATGGTGGGAGGTGTCCCCACCCTCAGCAGGGGGTGGAACTGGATGGTCCTTAAGGTCCCTTCCAACCCAAACCATTCTGGGATTCTGTGACTCCACTTCTTTGGGACATGAGGATGAAGAGAGGAAGAGGATGGCAGTGGGGAAGCCCCTGTGGTTTCAGCCCCAGCAGCTAAAAAACAGGAGCTGAACAGTCTGGACAGATTCCCCTCTGCTGTTTCACACATATGGCATTCCCAGTTTCCAGTGATGGAGTGCTCTGCACTAAGGTTTGGGGGGAAAAGCACATTAGATTTCACATAAGCCTCAAAATAAGCTCAGTGCCTAAGCAAGCTGCTGAATATAAATGACTTCCTTAAAGCACACGAAAAAGCCCCCTTTAGTCATCAGCTGGTCCCATAAGTGACAAAGCAGCTGATTAGAAACCCCAAATGGTCTATTTTTAAACAGAAAGAAAAGGAGTCTAAAGAAAACACTCTGAGTGTGTTTGAGGGTTTATGCAAGTATCATTTCTCAATTTTGTGGGTTGGTTCCAGCACCCAGAAGGAACAAATATGTTCATTTTCAAGCATGTGTTTTCAGGTCCTTCATAAAAAAAAAAAGAGGCACTGTTGCTAGGTGGAAGTGGCTGGAAGACTTTCTTTTTTGATCTGAGTGCTATTTTGAGATGGGTTTTTAGGCTTCTGGGGAGGCAGTTTCCTTTTCTCCCCTCAAAATGAGGGGAAAAAAAGGCAGCAGCAAAGGCTTGGAGAAAAGATAATGTTCTAATTCCAGCCTCTGCCAATGGCTACCTGTCAAGAGCACTGCTTAGACAATTAATGTATTTTTACTAATGAAAGCTTAATTGCAGGTTTATTAGGACTGTTTTTCCACACTCCTCTTTAGAATAAAGCCATGGATATTCTGGCAGAAACCTGGGCTCCACCATGTGCAGCAAGAGCAGAGCAATGCAAGAGCCAGAGGGGTTTTGGGAATTAAGGCAATTAAGCCAAACAAGCTCATTTGGGCCACCACAGGGCACATCTACTGACAGCCCAGCTCGGGGGGGGTGACCAGAGCCACCCATGCCATGGCTGATGGCATCACTGTGCCCATGCACCACAGGGACAAGCCATAAGGGCACAGCAGAGAGAGCTGGGCATTGGCCTGAGGGGATTTTCTCCAGCCTGCTGCAGACAGGGACACACAGCACCTGGCTGGCACCAGAAACCCCTGGGAACACAGGGAGGGCTCAGCAGCCCTGCCATGCTCCAGGAATCAGCTCCCAGAGTTGGCACATCTGAAGTCTCACAGGCCCAGCTGCATCCCCAGCCCAGACACGGCGAGCCCAGTGCAGGGCTCCGTCAGCATCCATGACTGATTAGCCTGGAAAAGTCACTTCACTCCTGCTAATGACTACAAAGGCTGTTCTGCAGCTCTCCTCAGAGGACCCTGAGCTTCCCCTTGCAGCTGATGAAGCCATTTGGGTTCAGCACTGAAAGGAGTCAATATAAATTATTTGTCCTTTCAGCCAGTGCTCCTCTTCCCCTCAAACGACAGCGGTTCCTTCCACTCTGCCCCTCAGAAGAAAATGGGAAATGAGTTCCATGGACACCACTGAGCTGGGAGAGCATCTCCTTCAGCCTTCCCTTTCCCAGCTGCCTTCTGGAGAGCTATTCCAGGGCTGCTATGGAAGCTCTTTTACCCAGAGATGGAAAAAGCCAGTGACAAAGCCCCAACCCAACCCCCTGTGCAGGTGGTGTCTGTAGGGCAACACTGAGTACCAGCTCCACAAGCAAGCTAACACCAACCCACAGGCTCAGGAGAGCACCTGCAAGTGTGAAAAACTGCCCACCCAGTCCCAGACCCTAAATGCCACTGCTGGAGGGTGCAGGAACACCAGCAGTCTGCAGAGTCACCCACCCACAGCACTCGGCGCTGCTCAAAACTGAAGCTCATCTTAGCAAGATTTTGCTGCTGGGCCACATCAAGGTCAACACAAATTCCCAGGAGCCAGGACCAGCTGAAATCAAGTTCTGGCTCTTGGCCACAGCTGCAGAGGAGCAGAAGGAACCATGCTCTGGCAAGAGAATCTCTGCCTGAGCGTTACAGGTTGTGCAAGACTGCCTTTCTTTGGCATTACTGATGTCAGCAAGGGCCAACCCAACAGTGTTTCAGCCCACTTAGCCATCAGCAGAATTAGTTTTAACTTCCCTTTTCCCTTCTTGAAGGGACAAATCTGGGGATGTCCCCACTTTTGCCCAAACCAAACCAAAAAACCCATGAAAAGCCCAGAATCTCTCCCCTCCCTCCCTGCAAATCTGAGCCAGAGGAAGGAGGTCACGATACAGACAGCAGCAAAATTCCCAGTGAATCCTTGACACCCTGGCAAGCTGTAGCACTGCAATCTTCATTAAAACCCCATCCCCCATCAGCAGCCAACATCCTGTTCCTTTGCTGGACCTCACTTCCCAGAGGTGCCACTTTGGCTGAGATTTGTGTGGCCCCTGAGCACGAGCTGCAGGAAACACTCACCGAGTCTGTGCAAACGTCGCTGTTTTCAATAACATTGGCATCCCCAAAAACCTTCCCAATCTCTCTCTCCAAAGCTGCCAAAGATTCCTGGGCCTGTAAGGGAAAGATGTTATTAAAAAAAAAAATGCAAGGAAGACACAGGGAAGGCACAATAATTAGCAAACCCCCCCACATCTCCCTGAGAGCACCAGACACACAGGAAATCACTGTTCAGGAGGAAATCTGTTTTATGCCAGATTTGCTCCAGGGACCAACCCATTTGCCAAGACTGACATGTCTCCTCACAATCAGCATGTTGCATGTCAGCCTGTCTACATCTGAGAGCAATCCTACAGGGAAGCTTTAATAGTCTCACATCAAGTTCTTAGGCAAAAATCATGCAGGAAATTCCACAAGAGCAGGAGTGCAGGTCTCCAAAATCCTAACCCCAGCTCTGTATTTATGTAGAATACACCATGAACCATGGACAGCACAGCTGGCTTTGTATGTCAAGACCCAACATAAGTGTCCAGAGCAAAATATTTCAAATTCTTTATTATAGCAGGTTTCCTTTAGCTTCTCACCTCCTCCAGTGCTTTTATGATCATCTATCCCTGTCCAGGACAAGATATGCTCCCCCACCAGCATTTCCCACTCCAATTCTGGAATAACTCAGCCCAATTTGCTTAGGATGCTGAAGGAACAAGGTGTTGCAGAGTCTGGAGCCAGAGCCCAGCCACTCCACAGGCTATTCCTGTCTCCATTTATCAATTCTCCCATCACAGCTTTGTTTCTGGAGTGACAGACAGCACTGAGACCTCTCATGTTCCAAGATTTTCCACTCCAGCCCATCTTGTAAGAGCAGTCATTGAGGAAAAGCACAGGAAACCCACCTGTTTGTCCCATCACACTTGCACAGATCTAACTTTTGGGATTTGCAGTCTCCTGTGTTATGGTGGATATGTCACCACGTGCAAAAGGGCAGATGCTTTGTACACCAGCTTGCAATCCTCTGCCATATGAGACTGGATTTAAAACCCTCAGGCTGTAGTGTGGGTGGAGGGCTGTGGGATGGGCTTTTTGTTAGGCTGGGGTTTCTTTTAAATAAAGAATCATTTGTCAGCTCCAAATCACCCCTTGTTCCTATTGGCATAAAATTATCATGAACAGGGGAGTCTTTCAAGAAGGATGATTAAACAAACAGAGTTTTTAGCTGCAGTTTTACCATTTCTGCAGACAGACAGGTAGAGCTCTTACAATCCCAACCAGTGGAGCAAGACACCCCACACCAGGCAGACAGCTCAAACCAAGTTCCTTCAAATCATCATTTCCAGCACTGCAAAACCACAGACACTGAGGGGTTTTTGCTAACATTTATATGTGCAACTGCTAAGGGTCTCTGCTTACCTTAGGCAAGTCACCAGCTACCTTTTCTCTCTCGTTTTGATCAACTTTCAGTTTTGATAGTGTTTCATTTAGCTGCGTTTTCAGCTGCAAAAGAGTAACAAAGCAAATCAGTTTCCCTCACACCCACAGACCTCATCTGTCTGTTCCAGGGATTAACCCAGTGCACATGGACTGCAAAGGGAGGAAGATTTGCTAACAATTACTGCACACACTGGATTAGTCGACATGTATGATGAGGTTTACAAGGACAGTCAAGGAAGAGAGGCTCCATCTGTAAAGATAAAGGTAAAGAATGGAAACTACAAAAGACAAAAACGTGGTTGGCATTGACTTCCTTACGAGTGGCTTCAACTTTGCAACTCCATTCCAGGAGGAGCATCAGCCTCTCCAGCATCCTTATCATGGGAGCCAGCCCAGACTCCAACTTAATTCAGCAAATATGCAAAAGTGAAGATTGTCATCTTCCCAGAGCAGGCTAAACAGTCTCTCTACTGCTGAATAAACTAAAAAGCCCTACTTGTCATCTTAATAAAGCACCACTTACTACAACTATGTTGACTTAACCAGTCTGCTAATGGCACATCAAGGCATGAATCACTGACAGGAGGATATTAAGTTGTCGATTGTGTTTAGATTCAATCCAAAAAAGTGAAACTATTTCACTCAAGAGGGATGAATACTTGGTACTGGCTGCAGCCAGTACTTAAACTGCAGCCTTCCAAAAGATACACAGTTTTTTTTAAAGGATATTTTGATTGCTCTTCAACACAGCACACAGAACCAGCCACAGCACTTGAGGCTTGAGCCCTCAAACAGAAGTGCTAACAAGGAGCTCGAGTGCCAATTTTGTTGGATTTGTGCCTCTGAAGTGTGCTGTGCTAATGTTCACTATTCCTGCTGTCAATCTTCCTGGAAGCCAGCAGGAGATTAAAGGAGGGAACAACGGGCTACTCAGAGCCCTGAATTCTCACCGACTCCAAATCCACACATTGTATTTGTCTCACCCTTGGAAGGCTTCCCCCTTGGGAGCACCTGGCCTGGTGAATGCTGGGCTTACACATCTTGGGGAAGTTCCTCTGCAGTTTCAGCTTCTCCTTGCTTACCTTTTAAACAGTGGGGAACCCATTCTGCAACCCCATCATTTCTATTCCTCCTGCAAAAGCCACTCACACACACCCAGGACAGCATTCCTGAGCCAGCTGCATGGAGGTGCTGGTTTAACACATCCTCACACTCCCACCAGCACAGCACCATCACATGGCACTCAAGCTGCCCTAGCAGGAGCTCAGCTTTTTAAGCTCTTGTTGTGCACAGACATAATAAATTGTTGCCTCAGAGAGGCTGGTGTTTACTGATTAACTCCAAGATACACATTCAATTCCCATTTCCCTCGCTCTCAGAATGAGAGGCTTTGCTTGCTGAGGCTAGTGTGCTATTAACTTGAGCAGATTGTTACTGTGGTGGTGGTTATTTTTCTAAATCAACTATTTCAACCCAGTTACATCAGTGGCAGTAGCCTGGTTGTCCCATCATCCCACAGATGGTGACAGCAACAACCCTCCCCAGTTCTGGCACAAAAGCAGGAAAGCACTGGCCAAACACAAGCAGAGGAAGGCTCTGACTGCTCCTGCAGCCTTAAAAAACAGGTCACTGAAACAAGTGAGAAGGGATAGGGCTCAAAATGGAAAACCATGCATCCTTAGGTCTATGCTGTTAATCCAAGTCCTTCTTGAGAGAGCTGCCATAGGAGCATTATTGGCTGGAAGCATTTCTAGCCAAACACGCTGTAACACATGCAAGCACCAAGCCAGCACAGCCATTCAGCCACAGCAGGGTGTCAGCAGCTGAATGGCTGAATGCTCTGAATTAATCTAACTTTGAGTCTGGCCAATTTCTGTTCATACAGAGCAGGCTCTGCACAGTCAGAGCACGGATAGCACTGCTGCATCCTCAAAAGCTTTGGAGAAAAAATAAAATAAAATAAAACCCCACCAAAGAATAATCCTCCAGTTAAACCAATGAGAGAACCACTTTTGTTGCTCCAAGGACATTACATTTGCTGCTGCATATGCCTACACTGCAAATCTTCTCAAGAAGTTTCAGGAATGAAAGTCTTACAGACTTTGGGAAAAAGTCTTAAGAACCAGACATGCTATTGTTAGGAGCAGAGAAAAGAGACAAATTGTAAAAGTCAGACTACATAAATGATTTCAATGGACAAAAATATCAAGCTGAAGAGGTTAGCAGAACAGACAGGATTTGAAATAAGTCTCCGCTTCATACGTATGCTGGGAGCCTCGTTTGTGCCCAACGGAGAACAAGCTTCTTACCAAATTTAACTCTTCATTCTGTCTTACTGCTTCAGAATATGAATCATCAAGTTTTTTCTGCAATTCAGTCAAGAGATCTTTGAGCTGAAATGAAGTTTAGAGTTTTAGGATTTGTCTCCTTAGGATGCCCGTTCTCTTCTGCTCAGTTATTAGTGTGCTGCTCTACCCTAAGGTCACAAGCATACAAACTCCTCAGCCACAGGGGCTAAGCACTAGGTTAGTTTGCCAGCCAACTGGTAACCAAAAGAAAAAAAAAACCAAAAAAAAAGTACAGCTTGGACAATTATGTTTACCTCTCTGACTTCTGAAACATAAGTAGATCGTTCTATTTCTGCCTTTTCTAGTTCACTTTCCAAATGTTCTCTCTCTTTTTTAAGCTAGAAACAGAAAAACAGAGTTAAAACAGATGCTTTCAGTGCTTTCTTGCAGTATCATTTCCTTGATTTATAACTGGCTGTAAATTTCTATCAAATATTCCATGACGTTTAGAGAGCATTTCAAGCCCAGTGATTGCACAGTGCAGATTTAAACCTCAAAAATAAGATAAAAAGAGAAAGAATCAAGCCCATGATTATCAACAAGCAGTGAACTGCTCAGTCTCACAAGAGAGCCCCAGTGGGTGAGCACAGAAGTAAAAACCAGAACAATTTTCCAGCTTCTCTGCCTTTTAAAAACACTGCCCCAAAAGGCTCAGGTCAAACTGCAGCACAGGCTGTGCCACTGGCAGGAGAGAAGTTCAGATTTACAGCACAAGCCTAAATTGTGTTTGAACAACATAAAGCTTCAAGGGCAAGAAGAAAAAACCACCTGCACGTACAGTTTCAACTTCTTTGTTTTCTTCCTTTAACCTCTCCACCTCGTGCTGCAAAGATGTGACCACGGAATGCACCTGCAGTTTGGGGGAAAAACAAAAGATATTTGGTTGGGTAGGTCTAAGACAAACTCTGCATAAATACACAAGAGTGCAGAAATTATCTAAGATTATTAAGGATGAAATCAGAGTGGTTGAATAAAATAAGATGTTGACTCAAATAATTCAATATGCTGAGTGTACAGCATTCCTACCTATTCCAGCCCAAATTCTTTGATATGTTTAGGGCCCACATGCCTGAAAGATTTGGAATATAAGCATTAATCCAGCTGTACATTAGCCATGGTAAGGAACATATCCTTCCCAGACTGGGAATAGTCACCATCCATGTACCTAAACCCAACATTTTTAGCCTTATTTGGGGCTGTGTAAGTGCAGCAGATGGCAGCACATCTATAGTTCGAGATCTGACAGCCTTTATAAGCCCCTCAAACAAGATTTTTATAAATCATCTGTTTGCTGCCAGGCTCACACAGTGGCACTCAAATTTACTAAGCAGAGATACTTTAGAAATTACTTTTCAAAAAAAGCAGTTTGACCTACTTTAATTCTAGATTAGAAAAGAAACATAAAAGCCTTTTTTCTTCCCACTTTTGCTAGCAACAGAGCCTTCCTAAAAGAAAAGCTTTGGAGGCAATTTCAAGTGTAATTAGTTGACCATAATGGATTGAGCAGTACTTTAACAGCTTTCAGAAAACTGTTATGATTCTATGATACTTCCATTTTAACACAAAGAGTCCATATCTGCTGACAAATACACTTGGGAAAAAATATCTATGTGCTCAGTGAAAATAGAGTCCAATTTACCAGGCTCAGAAAAATACATATTCCTGGGCACATTAATGGGACACCTGTACATTCCATCTTTGGCTTCCTATCCCATCAGCATTAATATTATTACTTATTATTTGCCTGCTTCCTATAGCATCTGCAAAGGATTCCCCATCCCTAGAATTGTCCAAGGCCAGGCTGGATGGGGTTTGGAGGAACCTGGGATAGTGGAAGGTGTTCCTGCCATGGCATGGGTTGAACTGGAAGAGCTTTAAGGTCCCTTCCAACCCAAACCACTCTGTGATTCTGTGACTGCAACACAGATTTATCACAATGGTCAAAGACTTTATACCTTTGCTGTTCATTTTTCTTGCTTCTGTAAAAACGGCAACAGAAACAGTGACACAAATCTAAAGATAACAAGAAATCCTCCGTTTTTCAGTCTCTTTAGTGGAAATACATTCCTTCAAAAATGAAAACCCAGCCTTTACATGAAGCTAAGCATCAGAGCACCGAAACACCATTGATATGAGGAATCGTTCCTATCATACTTGTTGCAGGCTTCACCTTTTTCATCCCTTGGTCATACACACATCAAACCAGGCAGCCAGGGCTGTTCCACACCTGCCTTCACAGAGCTCAGACACCCTCTGTGACTTCAAGCAGAACCTGCCTGGCTGCTGAGGAAAAAAACCCTAACTTCAGAAATACCTGTTTAAGTTCCTTCTGTGATTCTTCAACTTTTATCTTCCATTTGCTTTCTTCCTCTTCCACACTCCTCTGTAGCCTTTGTAAAATCCCCTCCTAAGAAGAGAGAGGGATTTGAAAGCTCACAGCAGAAGAAAGGCAGCTGGAACATCACAGAGGTGACCAGGCATCCCACTTACTGTCTCTGCCAGAACAGATTTGTATTTCTCACACTCCAGCTGCAGCAGGATGTGCATTTCCTCAGCCTCCTTCAACTTCTGCTCCAGAGCCTGGCAAAGGAGGAAAGGCAGCACAAGAGTCACATCTCAGTGGATGGATTTCAGCTCTATTCATCTTATTTCAACAAGCTGGTTTCACTCCTGGGCAGGTCTGTCTTTCCAACCCATGAAAAGCCAACACCAAGTGCAGTGTTCACCTACAACTCTCAGTGCCCAATCACAAACTTTGAGTTACTGAAAAAAACCACCTTACTTGAAAAAAAGAGAATGGGGGGTTTCAATTTCATGAACTCCCAATTCCACAAGGTACTTATCAAAGATGGAGATGCATTTCTGTAGATATCTAAACAACAGGCTGCCCAGAGAAGCTGTGGCTGACTCATCTCTGGAAGGGTTCAAAGCCAGGCTGGATGAGGCTTGGAACAACCTGGTCTAGTGAGTGGCATCCCTGGCCAAGGCAGGGGGGTTGGAACTGGATGATCCTTAACCCAAACCACTCTAGAATTAATATAAAACAATTTTCTCGTGGCTTGTCTGAGAACCTGAACTTCCCAACCCACAGCACAATTTGTAAGGTTTATACTGGACAAATACACGATGCCACACACCAGTTGTCCATCTTCTGTGCCTACCTTGACATCTTCAGATCCTGAAGCCTCTCTTAAGTATTCTTTAGCCATCTTCTCAAACCCACATATCCATTCACTGTGGCTCTGTTGGGAAATCATTCAATTAAGGCTGAGAATAACCTCAGGAGAACTCTCCTCAGGCCATTTGCCTCCCCACTGCAGGCTGAGGGAGCAGAGTCTCAGAGCCTCAAGTCCCTGGAGCTCACACACAGCCTGATGGTTGTTGTTCAGCCAGTGCCACACACAGCTGGCAGCAACCCAGGAGCACGAGGTGGTGACACACACAGAGTTTAGGGGGGCCTGGATGAGCTGAAATACAGCTGGATGACAGAGGACTCCCTGCAAGTGTCCTGCAAGGCCTCTGCATAAGCATTTGAAGACTCAAAGGAACCTTTCCCAAAATCCCTGAGCACTTCAAGCAGATGCTGTGTAACTCTAAGAAGGTTATTTTATAACTTTCCAGAAAGGCTTTTTAAAGACTAGTTTTACTTTAGCCCATTTGGGAGCAATTTTAAATATGAATATTCAAAACCTCTAGAGGTTATAAATGAAATGGACTCATTTTTCTAGACTCACTTGATGTTATTCACCCCACCTGAACCCCGGGCATTTTCTCTGCAAACCACTGAAAGCCAGCAAAAATATAAAATTGGAAATCAGTGCTTGGGAACAAAATAATGCCCCCCTAAATTGTATTAACTGTCACTGAGGCACTGCAGCTCCTCTGGAAAGGTTGGGAATATATAGATCCCCATCCTGCCAGACAGTGAGCAAACACAGCAAGGCATTATCCACCCCTGAAAATTTACTATCTCAGTGAGACACAGGATAACACAGACAGGTAAATCAGATGTTGGGCCATAAAAACCACAAGACAGTAACTTTTATTTTGCTCTTTAAACACTTCTTGAAGCAACCTATCTGCAGCTCTGCTTCCCCGTGCAAGTACAGGCACCACCAGCAAGAGACACTCTCACCCCACTGCAAAAAACCTTGGGATTTTTTGAGAGGGGCTGTGAGGAAACACTCCAGGACTGCCCAGCACAGCAAGACCAGAGCTCCCTGACTCCCAGCAGGAGGTGAGGAAGAGCCACTTCTCTTACCATGTTGGAAGGAAGAGAGACTTTGGGGAAGAGCTTCTGGAGGAGCTGGCGCGTCTCCACCTCGGCAGCTTCCAAATGCTGCTGCTTCTCCTAAAGCAAGAGGAGGGCACGGGTGAGACTGGGCACCACTGACCTGGCAACAGCCCCTCCTCTGCCTACAGCAATTTATTTAACCCAGGAAGTCTTTTTCTAAGTGAGAAAGGTGCTACAGTCCCTCAAATTGCCAGTAAATTGCTTCAGAAATGGGCACTGAATTGCTTCAGAATTTGGCCTTTGCGTTTGTTCTCGCTTAAGCTTTTATTTTCTTAAGTTCTCCTCCAATCTAGTCTGTTTGTACAGAAATTACACCACTGTTCACTTGTCCACAACACAAACTGCACTGTGCTGAGTAACTGCATCCACAGCTCACACTAGCCCTGCCACTCAAGTTAAGTGAGCTCAAAATCAAATAGTTTGGTCAAACAACTATTTTTTTTTTTTTAATCTGTACTTTTAAAATCATTTTAGGTGTGGAAAAAAATCACCGTAAGGTTAACATCAAAAACAGAGAATTAAAGTCTAAAAGGAAACTTTGTGTTAATGCACATTTGAACCAGGCCAAGAAAGTTAAGACTTTCAAATATTACTCTTAAATACTTAAGAGGAAGCCACTTACATCCTCTTTTCCCCACCCTGGATGCAATGGGAGATAATTATTAGAGCTGTGTGACAATTTCCAGGATTTTTTGTTAGTGCTCTGCAAATATAAATACCCAGAGCCACAGGCACAAGACAGATCTGTCCTTGCACATATTCAACATTAAAAGCAGAGCAGCCACAGAGCACATGCTTGCTGTGCTTGTGGCAGATTGGGTTAGTTTAGCCATACAACACTCAGGCTCCCATTTAAACTTAAATGTAGAAAGCCTGAAACACTGCACAGAAGGGCAACTTTCAGCCAAAATCCTTCACTGCTATTTGGGATTGTTTTTCCCTTTGACATCAGTGCTACTGCCTGGCTGCTCTGAGTTCCTCTGCTGCAAGGGATGGGTGGTGTGAGCAGATTCAGAGACAGAAACAGACAGGAGACATTGGGTGGTGAGGCTGTGCTAAGTGCATTAGTTGGCAGCAATTTGGGAAACACCAAAGAAGTGGCAAAAAGCTGTTTTTGCTGAAGTCTTCCAGCTGCAAGAGAAAGCAGGCAAGTGTTAGGACACAGCCAGAGCAGGGCCAGGCTCCCCCAGTGCAGGGCCAGAGCAGAGACACAGACACACAACCCCAAACCAGAGCTCCTCTGCTCCTGCCTGCCTGGTGTTCTTAGACTTTGCTGGATGCTTTGTTTTTTGAGTTCTGCACAGTGGCAATGAACATTGAATCAGGCCCACAACAACCACAAGCTCCTTTCAGGGCAATTCACACCCCCATATCGTTTTGAATATTGATCCACGTGCCTTCAAGGAGGAAATTCACAGCTGTGGTCACACCGTTTCTCTGAGAAGCTCCCAGGTTTTTTAATAATAATAACAATAATAATTTAGTCCTGGTTCTTCCCAGGTCCAATAGATTTGTTCAAGCACAGCCAAAGCCCAGTAGAAGAAAGCAGGTTGCTCAGCAGCACAGATTTTAATCTGGAGCTCCCCACAAATCAAAAAGAATTCACGACAGCTCTAACAATTATGCAAACAGAAATCAAAAGTCAGCATGCCCACAAACCAACCATTTAAAAAAACAAACAAACAACCTAAAGACAACAGGAAGAAACAGAGGTGAAAGTATATGAATGATCACTCAGAAGAGATTATACTTAAACTGCAGTAAAAGTTAAATGTCTCCATTTCACTTAAAAAACCAGCTGCAGATCTGCTTCTAGCTTAACGCATCATTTCTAGCAGTCAACATTACAACCTTGGCAGTCTTGTTCACTTTGTCCTGCAGCAATTTTTCAGTTGATGCCAATGCTTCCATTGCTTCCCAGTTTTTCTCCCGAAGGTCCTAATCATTTTTAGAAAGAATGATTTCAGTTCAGCCAATATTCAAACTGTTTTCGCTTTTACTTCAGAGAAATATTTCGCATTACATTCCACCATTTGCATTTAAATGCTGGTTACTGCAATGTGATTTTGCTGGGGAGTATGACCTACACTAGCAAAAATAAGTGTGATGTTCAAAGAGTCTGAATAAAAAAATGGGGTGGAAAAAATGCCAATTTCTGCCCAACCTGGCCCCGTGTCCAAAACTGAAGTGTTACTGCAGAGCGTTGTCACTACAGCGACCCCACACTTTGACTGCACTTGTAAGAAGAAAGAGGGAAGTTTTCAAAAGTAGTGAGGAACACAGACACCAAACCACAGGTTACACAACAGAGTGTTAGGCATGTCGCAGTGCAGAACCCAGCATGGACCAGGAGACACGGAGGTGTGCACATTTACACGTCAGAGGTGTGCCCCTGATCCTGCAACCAGCCCTCAGCCCAAACCCGCTGCTGATTTCGGGAACACACAGCTCAGGGTTTGCAGCTCTCTCCACTGCACCCACAGAAAACTGCTTTGGTGCTCACCAGCCCTCCTGGGAGGCTCTGGGAGTTCAGCAGTGGTGAGCACATCCCAGATCCACGTGGGAAGGCCACGGTGCCGTGCTGCTGTGTCTTTCTTGGCGAGGTCATCAAACGTGTACTCCACAAGATGTCAACACAACTCAGTGAGAGGCTGAGAGCTCTTCTAAGAGCAGCCTCACAGCTCTTCTCTAGGAGGAATGCTGGGGCCTTGCAGCAAGGAGATTACAGTGCTTGGGATTTAGATTTAATTTTTTTCCAACCCTCAGAACAAATCTCCTTTAGCAAAGGGCTGTTTTGGAAAGGTTGCATTTTAAATTCATCAAAAGCCCAGCAAGCACCTACACTGGTTTTACTTTACCACTTCTACTTGCCCACAATCCTAAGGGCTGTTAACACAACATTGGATAAAACTGAGAAAAAGCTGGGACCCACAGGTCTGGTCTGCCTTTAGCAGCAGCCAGACTTCTGCCTGCAGCACAAAGGGTATTCAGACCTTGTGAATCTGCAGGAAACAGAGCTTCTGTTCTACCTTTCCAGCTCATCTGACTACTCAGCCTCTTTCTACTTTATTTCAGCTCTTAAACAGCACTCCTTGCTCAGAAGTTCTCACTATTTTCCTTGTGTATTTTCCTTAGATTGTCTGACTACTAAGATATAAAGCTTATTGCCTGGTATTCATTGGATTTTACAGGGTATCAAGGAGAGATAGGTGAGATAGACACCCTGTACTTTACCTTTCTTCCATATTACTTAAAAGATAACACTCCCCTTCCTGCACAGGTAATGCATTACAAGGAAGTAACTCCACAGCTCTGTGATGGAAGATACAATCTTTAATTCCATCTACAAACAACCCAGACTGCACCATCAGCAGCTGTTGTGAGGCTCAGTCCTTCACATCCTCTGGAAGATCAGGATTAGTCACTCTTAGGAATGGGAAGAGCCAGATCTGAGCAGCCTGAAGGTAATCCCTGTCCACAGACAAGGAGCAGAACTCTGTCACAGCACAGCACCTTTCCTCCTCCCATCCACCCTCCCCTTAGCAAAGGGCATCTTTCTGAACAGGGTTAACCAGGTTTGAATCCAAATCCAAGAACTTGCTGTGGGATGTGTCCCCTAGCAAGTCTCCTTCCTCTCATCCAACCAAGAAATTGTCCAGGAGCTGACACAACTCTGAGCAGTGAAGTCAGGTGCGCTGAGTCACTCCCAAGAGGAAAGGAGTACCCAGGGACACAACACTGCAGACAGCTGTCAGAAATGCTCTCTGCAAAACGCCCCAGGCCTCAGGGAGTGCTGGGAACACAGATTTGGTTGTTTTGGGGGGATTTCTGGGGTGGTGGGGAAGAATTTCCTTACATTGTTCTTTTTCCTCTGCTGCTCAAAAGCATTTCTCTGAGAGGCGAGCTCGCTCTGGAGACTGGCGATCTCCTTCTCTTTGCCTGCAACCCTGAATCAACAAAGGGAACCACAAACGAGTCAGGAGACATTGAAGAAATTTCCAATGAAGCACTGACACCCTTTCCCACACACTAAACTTGCCTTCCCTTCCAGCAACACACTCTCTCTGAAAAGCTGTTTTCACTGACTTGGCAGCACTGCCTGCTTCCCACTGCTCCCTGAACCACTCTGCCTGAGCAAAGCCATTGTAAAGCTGTTGTTTGCCTACAACAGGCATCTGCACACATTTATCAAGGCCATGGGAAGGCAACACATTAGCTGAGGGCAGAGTCAGCCAGCCCACGCCAGTACAACACCACAGAACAGGCACTGCTGGAGGAGAGTGTTCCCTTCCACGCACCTAATCCACAATTTGTAAGTCATTTAACTTGAAAGACAAATAATTCAGCCAGCCAAAAATGTATGACAGTGGCAATTTGCTTTGTACAATACAGCATTAGCTTCCACATAGTTATTTAGTGTGCTTCAGCCCCATATTATAATGCACTTTTACCTGAGATTTTCCCTGGAAGAGATTTCCTGATGACTTTATAATAGGAACAACCCTCTGCTAAGCTGAAGTTCCAAGAAAAAAGCCTGTCACTTTTGCTTGAAACACCAACATTTAAATCTTCAGCCATACAGCTGAGCTGGCAAGCATTCAAAAAAACATCAATCAAGGCTTGCTTCTCTGGTGGGCACAACATATTGCCAGCACTGTCTGCAGGAGATTACACCTGAGGATTAGCAGTGTGAGCAGAATCTCCCATGCTCAACTTTTATTAGACAGTAATTTAATTTTTTTTTTTTATACTGGCCACTTCACATACTCTGATATAGCACATTTGGCATTTACTTCTAAATTTCCTGAGCAATTAAGTGAACTGAATCAATTCTCTAATGCATTCAACTCCTGGCAGTACTCACACTTGAAGAAGCTCCTCACTTTGGACAGCCAGAGATGCCTACAAAGAGATCAGAGATGTGTTAGGAGCAGAGCAGCAGCAAAGACCAGGATCTGCCTTGCTAACCAGGCACTGCTGCACCAGCAGAAAGCTGCACTCTGGGCCTTGGAGGGAATTCTTTCCAGTCTTCTCTGGCCAGGAACACAGCAGGCAGAAGAAAGAGCACAAGGCTGCAAATCCACATGACAAAAGAAAGCAGGAACAGATATGCAACAGCCAGAAAAGCTGGCTCAGTGCAACCCAACCCCAAAAGTGTCCCTGGATTTCCATGGGCAGTACAACTCCTGGTTTTCCATGTCATCCCTGCAAGCTACCACCACCCACTTTTGATTTCACTCAGTAACAATGCAATTGGAAGTTGTACCTGTTTGCAGTTCTCCTGCTTTAATTCCTGTATTTGAGCTTTGAAAGATTCGTTTTCTTTTTGCACATCCTGTTGAAAGTAAAAAGGCAATGTGTATTTATATATAAATAGAGATATACACTCACAATACACACACTCCTCAACACAAGGTGTTTCTATCAAAACTTTACCTGCAACTGTTTTACTTGGTTTGCAATTTCTCTCTCTTTTTCTTCCACCATAGCTTTCAACTTCTTCATTTGTTCTTCTTCCCCTTTCAACCTACAAAGATGGTTTAGAAAGTAAGGACAAAGGGTTAAAGTAAGAAAAAAAAAAGTTAAAGTAAGAATTTATGCTAAAAAGGGGCAGACAGTCAAACTGGGACAGTTTGTGCAGAAGTTAAATACATTTTGTATGCTGAGGCTGCCTCAGGTACCACACACCGGCTGTACCAGAGCTCTGCTGGGAGAGCAGCACGTCACAGGAGCTGCTTTGAAGACAGAGCCCTTTCTGGCACAGTCTCATACAACTTTCCTCTGATTTGGAGCAGCCAGACAAAGCAGAGTCAAAACAGAGGAAAGCCTGGCAGCATTTCTCCATAAAACAGGAGCTGGAGAATTGGCTACTGCATCTCAGCCTGAAAATGGCACAAACCGGATCTGCTCGCTGCTGCTACCGACTGAGCCACAGGCACTGCAACCCTTAAACATGCTGAACAGAAGGAGAAATTAGCACTAGACACAAGCAGCAGCAGCAGTTCCACTGGTTAAGAGAGCCCTGGGTGCACATTCCCAGTGTGGGAGCAGCAGAGCTCAGGGCAGGGACGCCAGGCACGGCAGCAGCCGCGCTCCAGCCACCGGCACTAACAGCTTATTTTAGCAAAGCCCATGAAATTCCTGCCACCAATTCAAACATTCCAACTGCAGATAAACCCAATGCATATTCCCAGCAGGCACTTGAGGAACTGCTACTCTGCATACTCACAGGTTCTCCACGTCCTGGACTTGAGATGCAGCAGGTACCTGAAAAAGTAATTCCCGGTCTCATTTTGATGGCACAGTTTTCAAATTAAGAGCAGCTCTTTGCACGAGAGGGGGCAACACACAGCTTTGCAAGACACTTGCCAAAGAAATACAGGGATTTTTGCATCAGGCATTGCTCCAAGAATATCTAAACACATAATGGATTTCAGAAACAGGGCTTACACCAAGCATCCCAAACTTCACACCAGCCAATTGCTCTCCATTCCATCTTTCCTGCCTGTGTCTAGACATCCACCCAAAATAAGAGTTCAACTCAGTCTCTTCCTTTTCCCATCGAGAAAAATCCAAACTGAGCCAGAATACCACCTTATGGGAAAAATTCTTCCATTAAGTAACACCTGGCTTCGAGGTTGTCCAGTTGTCTGCTCTTAAGTCCAGTGCAGGAAATCAAAAAGCCAAAACATTCCAGCCCCAGGGAAAGGCAGGAAGGAATCACAGCACAGCCTGACAGTTACAGCCAAAGTTCCTGCATGGCCAGAGCCCTGCAGAGATGCTTCTGCCTGGCAAGGAGGTGGTTGGGACACAGCTGGGACTGTGTGTGAGCTCCAAGGCTTTCAGACCACCAAAGCTCCTCTTTATGCACAGTATCATCCCAGTTAAAACCTCCCAGAACTTGCTATCCATGTCAAACCTGTTTTGGATGAGCACAGCTGAACTAGTGGGCTCTCTGCACTATGAACAGCTTAGGCAAGTAGGATTTAAAACATCTTCTAAGTTGAAGCCAATGCAAATCCTTGTGTGAGGTAGAGGAGAAAAAACAGCTTCCTGTTCAAGCAAGCAGCACTCCCAAACCACATCCACTCTGCAGGCTGTACCTGTTGAAGTTGTTGCAGGTTCTGTTGTTCCAGCTCCTGAACTTTACTGGTTAATTGTGCAATTGTATCCTTCTGACCCTTTGGATAGATAAAAAGCAAGGTTAGAAGTGTGTATTTATTTTTCCTAGCCAGAAATGCTGCAACAGAATTTATTTCCCTTCAAAATATTAAAGCAGCTTACCTGCAGACATTCTCCTTTCTTAACAATCTCTTTCTCCTTCTCTTCCAGTAAGGCCTCCATGGTTTTCACCTGTTTTTCCTTCCCCTTCAACCTGTGCCATTGAACACAGACACACAGCATAAACCCCCTGCTCTTTCATCCATCTGAAAATAAAGCCTCCCATGCTTTGCAGCACCTAACAGAAGCAGCAGCTGTGATCAAAGGCACAAGCATAATTCACCTACTAAAAATCAATGTGTGAACACTTCCACTTCAGCCTGGGTTAGCAGGAGATGCCCTTGATTGTTGCAAGAGACATCAAAGGAAACGAGACAGGTTCCTTTGCAGGTGTCGTGGGTTCTCCCTTTATTGTGGGATGAGCTCCTCTTTTATACAGAAAGTCAGAGGCCAGTTTGATTGGTAATACAAAAGGTAAACCTTTCTACCAACTGGTCATCCCAGAGGGACATCAGAAGAATGTCTGTTCCATAAGAAAGAATGTAAACATTTCTATATTTACAAAACATTGTTCTTCTGTTTACCAGAAGAAAGCCTGGGAAAGAACCC
>VZUI01028291.1:0-11037 GCA_013401135.1 Cettia cetti
GGAGGTTCTTGGAGTGTATGGAGGAGAGCTTCTTGTCACAGCTGGTGAGCGAGCCTGCCAGGGGTGGGACTCTGATAAACCTGCTGTTTGCAAACAGAGAGGAGCTGGTGGGAGACGTGGTGGTCAGAATGCCCATCTTGAGCACAACAACTAAAAAATGATAAAGTTTTCAATTCTTGGTGAAGTAAGGAGGAGCATTAACAAATTTTTTATCCTGTATTTCCAGATGGACTTTGTCCTATTCGTGGGACTTTTTCAGAAAGTTTCCTGGTCTGATGGTTTCAGTGTTCTTGTGTAGGATATGACTGGGAGGAAACAAAAAGCAAACCAGGTCTTAAGCTTGAAAGTTACATAGTTTATTTACACACACTAAAAGGAGAAAATGAAAAATGGAACTTCAAAACACTCACCTCCCACCAACAACATAAAGAGACAATCTGCAATTACAGTCAGTTTCTCTATTTAAATGTAATCTTCCATCACTTTGGGAGAGGAGTCTTAGTGTTTCATGGATCTCACTGACAACTCAACACAGTTCTCTTGTGGGTTTTAACTGTCACAAAAAACAGCTGCCTGGTAAACCCTGCTTCTGTGACCCCTCCCATTAGCAGTTTCCCAAGCTGCTTATGGGTTATGGAATCAAACACGCATTGCAGACTGGAGTGTAATTTTTAAAGTGGTTCAAAAGCACAGGATTCTTTGTCTCAGGGAACAGAGATATCATCTCACTTCTCTGCTGGCACAGAGAACTTCTCATCTCTATTTCTATTCAAACATCTCATGGGATCAATATCACTTAGTCCACCACAAACACCTTTGTTCATCTCTACAATCTAAAATCTCTCATCATCTCCCCAAAATGCATATTCTTCCCACGGTTTAAAGGGATAATTTAGTCCAGTTTCCATGGCTTACATCTAGAAAATTCTAGTCAAAAATGTTCACTTCTTCAATCCCTTCTTCCAATAATCTTTATCAATTCTTTTGCTGTCTCTGTACCATGCTGTCTCTCTGTATCTTAAATCACTCTGTCCCTCCTCTCTCACTCAGGGAAAGGATTGGAGTTCTGAAAGCTTCATTTTGTGTTAAGAAAAAGCTAAATCTGGCTCAAGTCCTCTCTCCCTCAGCTGCCCACCCAGGCCTGATAACTGTCAGAGCAGGCTTTAGAATTAATTGATGGTAAATTGCAGCCTGCCCCTGCCCTGCCCTGCCGGCAGCCTATGGAGGTCCGGAGGCATGGCCGGGCCCTTAGCCACCCGCCCCCCTTGGAGAGATGTTACCTGTTCCAATGGCCTGAGGAAAAGAGGCCTTCCCAGCCTTCCCAGGCTGATTTAAACCTGGGAGTTTCCAGAGGTGTAACTAACTTTTAATTGGTCAACCAAGCTGTCAACATCTGCTATAACTTCCTTAGAGAAGGAAAAAAACCTGATGTTTAGCGCATCCTGCTAAACTACCACACCTGGGAAGCAGCCCTTAAAAACAGAGTGGTCCATGAAGGTGGACATACTTTAAGAAATAAATCTTGAAGGTGCAGGAGCAGGATGTCCATATGTGCCAAAAGAGAAGCCAGTGGGGAAGAAGACTGGCCTGGCTGAGCAAGGAGCTTTTATAGGAGTTCGAGGAAAAAAGAGGGTTGAAAAGGGAGTGGGCAACTGAGGAAGTGTTCAAGGACATCACTAGGTCCTGCAGAAAGAAATTTAGAGTGGCAGAAGCTCCATTAGGAGTTAATCTGGCCACGTCTGTAAAGGATACTAAGTGTTTTTATAAATACATTAATTAAAAAAGGACCAAGGAAAAACCTCTCTTCTTTATTTAATACTAAAGGGTGAAAATAGTCAGCAGAGATGAGGAAAAGGCTGGTGTACTTCGCGCTTTAGTTTCAGTCTTCAACAGTAAAACTGGTTATCCTCAGAACAGTCAGCTTCCTGAGCTGGTGGACAGGGACAGGGAGCAGAGTAGATGCCCTGTAGTTCTGGAGGAGGTAGGTAGTGACTGGCTGTGCCACTTAGATGTCCCACAAGTCTGTGGGAGGATGTGGGCGCCTAAAGGTTTCTTCATCAGCAGAAGTCCTGTGAGAAGCTGCTGAAGGGGCTGGGGTGATTTAGCCTGGAGAAAAGGGGTCCTTTTCAGCTAAAATTAAGTAAATCTGCTTGTTCTGACATACTGTTCTGGGGCACAGAGTCAAAATGCTGAAGACATCTTGCTATGAAAAGAAGGTGTTATTTAGAGTTCTGCTCTGGATTTACATAAAATTAATCCTTCAGTCCATCTGTGAATATTTATCTGTTCATTTCTGCTGAGCAATGAATGATGGCAGAATTAGTTGATGCATGACACATCACTGGCTTTTGTGTCTGTGACTATAAAAGCTAGTGTGCTTTAATTATGTTGATCTGATATGTCAGTTGGTTTTGGCATAGGTTTTTAACCTTTTGAAACTATAGTGCTGCCTCACCACCTAAACAATGTTCTTTTTCCATAATAGTTGGAATAATCAAAACTGCTCTTTCTTCCAAATCCCTTTGTATAACTCATCTCTACTATGAAATTTAGAGATAAGATAGATATATAGATTGGATTGGAATATTAAATTGTATTCATAGTGTTATTTAAAATTTCTTCCACTGTTAAACTTTTGAGTTTTTTTAGTTTCCTGCTTTCTTTTGCAAACTTTAATCATTGTGCTTCTTGACTCAGCTTGGGACAGAAATCTTGCTTTTTGCTGATGTTGAATTGTTTGTAGTGCAAGGTGGTTGATTGACTCATCTGCTTCAGTATTGATATGTATATATGCATATGTATGTGTATTTTTAAAAAAAAAGAGAATTTCCATAAGATGGACTTAGTAATTAAGCCAAATGATTCTCAAGTGGTTTCTAAAATTAGGGGTTCTTCTTTTTAAAAGGGAAAAACCTAAAACAAAAAATAAACCAACAGGTGTCAGCAAAGACCATATAATGTAACATTGGGTCAAATCACATCAACAGTATGTGCTGCGTTCATGACAAATCCCTGTTGTCTTTCATTTAATTCTCTCAAAAGACCTTGAGATCCTAGTTGTGATCAGTCAGCTCAAAATACAGAATATCACAACTGTGTATGAAGGTTGAATTGAATTGCTTTCAGTAGAAAACACAAGAAACCACATAGAGATAATGTCAGTTCCACCTTAATGAATTGTTCTCTCACACTATAATCCAAGTGAGGTCTTTGTGGATTTTTAAAATGCTATTGATTTTGTTTCACTCTCTGATTTTTTAATCTTTTTTAGCCTGCAATGAACTGAGGCTTTAGAAAGTCAGTTCAGCTTTTAGGATCTTTTGTTCTAGAATGGTGATGGTGAGGGTTTGTTGGTTGGTTGGTTTTTGTATGATTCTTTGTTTGTTTGTGGTTTTGTTTGTTGGTTTTTTGTTTGAGGGTTTTTTGGTCCCAGTTCTTAGGAAAGTCTATCCAAGAGCAGAATGTCAAAAAGTTAGTTGCATCTGTCTTTAATACATACTGGCTGGTTTGTCACCTCAGGGTCAAAATAAAGCTCATTCGACCAAGGCTATGGCAGCCACAGTAGTAAGCCTCTGGTCAGTCCCACCACTTGAGATTTGCTGTAGGTAAAGTCAGTTGATGTTCATTTTGCATTTGTTTCACTGAACATTGTTGCTTTTACACTGCAAAAATAATGTGGGTAGACTACTCTGTGTTACAGGGATTGGTTGTGCTTATTTTCTCTACTTGTATTGAAGTGCCTATTACCAATGAGGAGACAAATTTTATAAAATAACAAAATCCATTACTTGTCATGATATTGCTTTTAGTGTTTTACAAGTATCTATACTTGTTTGTTTATAAGATAAGTCACAAAAACTCCAACCTATGTACTCGACCTTGGAAGTTTTTAGAAAGTGCTAGTAGCACTGAGGAGTCTAATCTCCTATGTTGAATATAAATTATTTGAAAATAATATCCTTTTTATGCCCATGGAAAGTCCATTTTTGAGAAACTTAGATTCAAGAGATTATAACTTGTTATGTCAGGTATAAACTAATAGTTAAAATAATTTTAGAGGTGTGAGGAGCTTATAGTGAATCACTTGGAGTACAGTATGAAGTTCAGTCAAAGACACAACTTCACAAAAAAAAAAAAAAAAGAGTAAATAAGGCTGATTTTTGTATGTCCGTATGTGCATTTCTCAGAAGAACTGGTGATGTTCAGCAGTTGCAAATTTCAAGTGCAGTCACAGGATGAGTTGATAAATAAACCTAAGGTCACATTAGTTTTTGCATCTCTAAAGAAAAGAAAACGAACCCTTGCATTTTTCTTCACTTCAAGTATAGGAAGTTATGGCTGAGTGATGTACTATAGAGGGTAGAAATGGTCAGACTTCAGTGATTTTTAAACCAAAAATATCACTAATAATTTTGATTCTATTTTCCCATTTTTTCTCCTGTAATGTGTGTTCATGTAGGAGATTAAACTGAGGTTAAAATGTAGTTAACTCAGAATGTTACTGGAGGAATAATAAACTACTAATGACACTAACAATGTACTAACCCTTTATGTGATATGACTTAGGAAAATCCAAGAAGTCAAACAAAAAGGAAAATGCCATTGCATCTGTGTTTTATTAGCTAAAGTCTGCTTAATTTTAGATAACTAGCTCTATTATTCTGAAAAATCTGGCCACTCATAAAAACATGCAAAGAAAATTATTGCTGCTAGATTCTCTTACACTTTTCATTCTCATTTATTTTGAGAACTCTCTTTAAAAATTATTGAAAAGTGATCTGACAGAGTGTTTAATGAGTGCTTTTTCACAAGCTGGCATCTTTGGAGGCAGAAACCCCTATCCACCGAGTGTGTCGTTGCCAGTACGTCTCACTCATGATGGGAAGTAGCCGTTCTTAACTTTGAGAGAGTATTTCTGTCTCCATTCATATTTAATCCTTGGAGCAGTGAAAAGTGGTAGCAGGAGTAGTAATAGTGATGATGGCTTTCTGTTTATGTTTTGAATATTTGTAAATGAGGACTATGATGTGGGAAATCTCAGATCCATCCAGCTGGATCTGGTCCACCAGAAGAATATATTTAATCTGTAGTTTAGTCCATTTCCTTTTTTCCCCCCAAATCTGCTACAAGTGTGTAGGAGTATGCAGTGGAGTGGACAACTTGGGTTAACAGCTTGTGCTTCCTCTTCGTTTCTCCTAGGTCCTGTAATCTGTCCTCTGTCATGGGAGTGGTTGTAATGTCAACTGATTTCATGCGTCTTTTCCTTTGTTGTGTCACACGAGCTTTATTCTTTAGTTGTGTGTTAACCATACACCAGCCATTTGAGAGGGTTGTGGGTATTTTGGTCATGAGGGATGCACATATGGGGAAAGAGTGGGGTGTGGCAGTTGATTGTCTTCAAAAGAGACTTTGTGGTTTGCACTAGCCTAAGGGTTCCTCACATCTGTCATGAATCCATGACTGTTGGTTGCATGGTAATGATTTCCAATGACACCTGATAGATGCCAGGTTAGAAGTGAGAGGCCATAAATGGCTTAGGCTGATTTTTTAGCATGTTTTTACCTGAGAATTCACTCAGGAAAATATTTTGTACATTTGAATAATTTACTTTTACTTTTTTTCTTATTTTCTCTCTGTGCCAGGCTTGTTATGTTTGTATACATAATCTTCTGGTGGGTAGCCATGGTTTTTTTGAAAGTGGGAGCACATTCGTGGGGGAGAGAAAAAAAAATTTAGAGGACTTGGGTTGTAAGGCACAGCATGGGAGGGGAACTTGATGAGCAAGGCTCAGTGCACTTCGCTGAGTCCCAGCATGCGTTTTGGTGTGGTATGTACTGAAGCAGCTCCTCTGGATTAGGATGTAGGTGTTATTAATCAAGTCATTGAGTTGTGATCAGTTGCCTGTATACCTGGCAATCTCTGTTACAGAAAAGTTCACTAGTTGGTCAGCTGCAGTTCTGTTCTTCCTCATGTATGCCATGCTGGGTTTTTTGATGTTTTTATAATGTGGTACTAGGCTTTTTTCAGTGTACTACAGACTTAAAATGGAGGGGTAATTGTTTTAAACTGAGTTATTTTGGAATTGCCTCCTTGCTTAGTGGGAATTCTTTTTTCAGTGCTCTTTTCCAGACTCTGTTAGACCTCCAGTACTTAGTGCATTGAAGTGTCTCTTCCATATTTGTCTCCACTTATAATCATATTTAGACTTCAGTATCTTAATAATCTTTGTAGGTTTAAACATGGTATTGCTGATTCTTAGTCTTTAATTTCTATTTTCACAGAGTTCTATGCAGGTATTGATATTTTGATCATGTAGTTTCAGAATGCTGTGTTGCAAAGATTTCACAAATTAGACTGATAACAAAATTTTTCAATGCTTTTTGGTAATGAAAACAATCCGTAGGACAGTCCTCTGTATGAACCATAGGCTTAAAAGAATGTGTGTTGCAGAAGGCCAGACTTTACCCATTGATGTGTGCTACACTTGTGTGTACCACAACTGGGTTTCCACCTGGAGTTTCAGTTTTGCTCTGCAGAGTGTATGCAGCATTATAGTCTTGCTATCATTGTGCAGGATATTTCACAATGCAGGGGTAACCTCAGGTCTGTCATAAGATAATGTGCTTCTCTCTGTTCTTTTTGCTGTTTGTCCAAGTCATTAAATTTAATTTCTTTGTGATTAAAATAGCCTGTTTTTCAGATCCATATGAAGTATCACTGGTCACAACATAGGTCTATCCCCTAATTGTCCATAAGGCTATTGAGCTTTGCTGATTACATATTTGAGGCCACTAGCACTTTGAAAAGGTACTTCTGGAGGGAATCTCTGTTATGTCCAACATAAATCAAGACTGTCTTATTTTAAGCGCCTCAGAAAGGCATTTGTGAGCACTGAAGTTTGGTTCCACTCCTGAACCATGTGTATTAAGGCTCTCAACTTCGTCCACCATAGATGAAGGAAAACTATAACAAACAAATGATAGCAGAGATTAGATACTTGTGGTTTTAATACTTCTTTAAAGGTGGTTGTAGTCAGGTGGGGGTTGGGCTCTTTCTCCAGACAGAATAAGAGGACACAGTCTCAAGCTGCACCAAGGGAAATATAGGTTGGATGCTAGGAAAAAGTTTTTCACGGAAAGAATAATAAAGTACTGGGATGATCTGCCTGGGGAGGTGGTGGACTCACCATCCCTGGGTGTGCTTAAAAAGAGACTGCATGTGACACTTGGTGCCATGGTTTAGTTGAGGTGTTAGGGCATAGATTGGACTCGATTATCTTGGAGGTCTCTTCCAACCTAGTAGTTCTGTGATTCTGTGTGATTCTGTGAACATGCCCAGGATAATCTACTTGGTTTTACTGCTCAGGATGTGTTTTACTCAGCTGTGGTCCATGTTCTCATCAGCTTGCCTTCATTATGGGAATTTTTTTAGTGCTACAAAATTAGAATGGCTGCAACTTCCTTTAGGGTAGAAGTTTCTCAGGCTCAGGGAAAGCAGAACATGGGCTCCTCTGCCCAACGAGAGCAATTTAAAGTATTAGCAATGTAGTTTCCTTCCAGAGAAGACTGCTTTGTTCTGGGAAGAAAGTTTCCTCTATCACACGGTTTGAGAGCAACCTTTTTTTAGACAGTCTAAGTGTTAGGCTTTCCACAGCTGGAAAGGATTTATCCCTTGCTATCAGAATAGGTCATGAGAGGCATAGAATTTTTTTGATATTTGTGTTTCAGTTTTTTTTCCTTCCTCCAGTTCTCTCAACAGTCAGTAAAAACACCTTGATGGTTCTAACTTCAGATATTTGTCTTATTTGGGATGTGTTTTCCTAATGGACAGCACTTGGATGTGAATGAAGTACAGAAATTCTCTAATATGAGGTGGAAGTTTTCAGTATCTCATACAAGAAACAGAATTGCCAGTTTCTTCTCCATTTTTCAGGCAATTTCATACAGTGTGCAGGTCTTACTATTGGGGCTTTCTTCTTTGCAGCCTTGGACACAGTGATGCCTGCTCTCCAGCCACCTTATTACCTTGAATTGCAATGCAGTATGCTGCTTACAGCTTTGTCACACCTTAACTAATTTCAAGAGCCTTAGAAATTCTAAGTGCATGACTAGCATGAGTAGGGCTCTCTAGTAAGTGTTACAGTTTACATTGAGAATATCTGGACCCGAACAATTTGTTGCTTGATAGTTCAGATGGTTTTTTGATGCAGGACTGAATTGATCAGCCTCTGTCACTATTTACCTGCAGTGATGAGCAGCTGTGTGACTGACTAATAATTAGTCCAGGAGAGTTCGTAGAGTGTAACCAGAACCACCTTCTCATGCAGGAAGTCACAAAACTTCTCAACATTCAACTGTAGTTTCTGCAATAGTTTTCAGATCTTCAGTATAGAACACCAGCATGCGCAAGATAATATTTCTACTTAGAGATGTTGTGGCTGTATAAGTTGTATGGATTTGAAATAATAAGTCTAACTAGTTCTATATAAACAATATCACATACACACAGAGCTTTCATTTCTTTTTGCTTCCTATAGGAAAGAAACTTTTTTTTTTTTTTAATTTACTTATCAGCCATTAAATTTGAAGAAGCCTTTAAAAGCATAAAAACCCAAGGATATTGTTGGGTGTATAGCATTTTCAGTACTTGCAGCTGTTTTCCTAGACAGATCAAAATTTTGCTAGATTTTCTTAGGCAGGACAGAATTTTGTCAAGTTTTCCAGACACATCTATGGTTAAGTGTAGGAAGATTGGCCATTAGTGATATTTTCAAATCTGGAAAATTTTAGACTTGGATGGCACTTCAAGGAATCTTGTGTATCAGTTTCCATAATTTAAAACTGATAGCATACCAGCCATTGCTAGGATATCCCTAAGCATGTAAAAAAGCCCTCAGCCCCTTCTGTGGCTACATACATATGTACATACACACACATAGACTGGAGCAGTTTTAGGGGTTGTTTTGTTTGAGGGATTTTTTTAATGGCATTTTTCCTGAAATCTCTCTGGTCAACGCAGGCTATCCAGGTGCTGAGCTGTCTAAGGATAATCTCAGACTTTGCGTGTGAGCCTCCATCTACTATATCTTTGTTTGCTTTTATTGAAAACATTCATTACATTAAGTCTTTGCTTGGAGTGTTCTACTGATTCAACACTCCCATTTTTAAGGCTGTATTGCTCTTTATTATATTAGAGTAGTCCGTAAGAGTTAGAATGAGAACTCCATCAACATGGGCTGTGGAAAGAATGAGTAAAGGTTTATTTCTTCTCTGAAGACACACAGTCTAAATAAATGAGAAAGAATAGAAGAAATAGATACAAACAGCTGCAGAAAGGGTAGACTTTGCAAGTCGTGTCTAAAATATATTTTCTGCATAGCAGTTTTTTTCTTTTCCATGTGTTCTTTTTGTGGTTTTAACAGTTAGTTGATGCTCGACTTGAGAATTAAAAACAAAATTTCTGTTGTCAGCCATATTATCATTATACTCTAATGTCTGTACAACATTAGCATTTGAGACTGCAGGAACTTAACTGCTTTACTTGTTGGTGTTATACTGCAGTCGATTTCGGTGAACCATAAAAACTTTGCCCCTGAAGGTAAAATTACACTGTATGCATGTTCCTAGCATACTGCTTTGGGGATAAACATGTCTTAAATCAACTCATTGCTCACAGCTAAATTCCTTCTCCAAATGCAGTTTCTGTGTAGATAATAATGTTCAGAAAGACTGATGCTCTGTAAACCATAAAGTTTTTTGAACATAATTCTATCCACAAATGTATTTGGGTAGGATTGGAAAGAATTCTTATAATCCTAATAAAGATTTTGGATTTTAGTGAAAGGAAAGGAGGAGCTCATACCAACATTTTTAATTAGTTTTCATCGGCACCTCCAATTTGTTCATATGTGTTCCAAACATTTGCATATTGTGTTTCCTTACATTTTCATAATAAAAACTTTTGGACTTTATTGAAACTTCTTTTTATAATTATGCATTTCAGAAATTACATTTGAAGTTTGACTCTCTGGCTCCTGCTTGCTTGGATCATAGTATATAGTTAGGATTCCATCACTTGAGACCTTTGTTATGGCTATGTTTCTGTTGGGGCTTTATATACTGTGGGTTCAGATGGGTGTAATTGTGGCTTTGAGGTGTTGGTCTAAAGAATACTGTCTGGGTTTGCACCCAGATATTCTTGGATTAGTATTCTGAGACTTTGATCTTCTCCTGTCTGGAATTTAAATACCATTCCCTTAAAATTTTTGTATACTTTATTTTACCTTTTAAATTTGCCTTTTGTTTGTTTCAAACTCTTGAAGCCATTGAAATCCAGGCAGTAACTTCCAAACCATTTTTACAGCCTCAAATGGATGAAGTTACTGTTTGTTCCTCAGTTTAATTCCCAAATTAATTATAGTTATAAAATTCTTACATCTGAATCTCCATTTTTCTTAGAATATGTGAGGGCAGCAAAAAAAAGTTTCTACATAGTAGGCAAAATGTTGAAATGTGAACAACTTGGTTATCTTTGAGAGGGCAAGTCTTTTGTTGAAACAAGGTTGATTTTTGTGGGTTTTGTCTTTTTTTTTGGGGGGGGGATGGGTTTCAGTTTGTTTTGGTTGGGTTTTTCTTTGTGTTTTTAATGTTTTTCTTTGTTTGAGGGTTATTTAGTTGTGGGGCTTTTTTGGTGTTTTGTTTGGGTTTTGGGTTTTTTCTTTCTTCATTTTGTTGCTTTCTGAAATGATACCTTTGGTTTCAGGATTGACATTTCAATTTTATTCCTACATGGAGAAAAGGGACATAAACTCCCCCACATTGCGCAATCTGTATGGGATTTTCTTCTGTTAAGCAGTCTTTGACCCATACCTCCCCTATTCAGTGAGTAGAAATGGCAAGGTAACTTAGATGAGGGTGGCTACAGATCTGCCCTCCATGTAAATCATGAAGTGAACCTGGAGGGGAGAGAATTCCAGAAATCTGCTAGTAGACAAAATGCCTTAAAAATATTTCCTTACAAAGTGAGCCTTTCTTCTAT